>CAJHQP010009698.1:0-21415 GCA_905132765.1 Moricandia arvensis
GACTTCAAGGGTTGCCGGTTGAACTAGACCCTATCTGGATGAGCAGATTGGTGTAAGGGACATTTGGTTCTCGTCTTGTTCTATTGTTTTATTTGACTGTCTATCCATTCTAGGTCATGTGGGTGGTTGGTCAAACGACTAAGATAAGGAAGATAGGTTCTGTATGCTCTTGATTATATTGATTGAGGTTATCGCAGTTGCTAGGAACCAAAGGCAAGCATTGTAGAATCAACCGTTTTGTCTTCGGTTATGATTAATGCTTATATTGTTTATGGTTTAGACTGATCGTTGGCAAGACAAGGAGCCATGAATATTCAATCAGTGAGAGGCTGTGGCGTATGTTTAGATGATGTTAGGGATGATTTGCTTATTGTTTATGAGACTTGTAGAAACTTGTATTGGATCACATGATTGTTAGGCACACCGAGTAACATTCCTTATTCTAACTATCTGGTCGATTATTTGATGAACCTCATTTTCCGAATATGATTAGTAAATAACAGATGAAAATGAATCAAACGAACAATGTTTCTGGGAAAGTAAGCCTAAAGATCCAGTTGGGTCGAAAGGCCAGGATCGGGTCTTACAAACAAGCTCCTATCTTTTATGGATATTTCTCAGGGTACAATCAAATCAGATGAATCCTGAAGATTGTGAAGGAAAACCTTCATTCATTCACAGATCGTGACACGTATTGTTACAAACTAATGCCTTTCGGCCTCAAGAATGCGGGGTGCGACATATCAGCGACTTGTAAATCGTATGTTCCTCTGAGCAGGCTCCGAAAAACTATGAAGGTTTATATCAACGATATACTCGTAATCTCTCAAGGAAAAAAGACCATTTTGCACATTTGCGAGAATCTTTTTGAGAGGTTAAACTTGAATAACATGAAATAAATCCGACAAAATGCTGATTAGCTGTGGCATCAGGAGAAATCCTCGGATAACTTTTCAGGTATCAAAACAGAAGCCTAACAAAATAGTATCGATCAACTGATTCGAGATGGTCTCTCCCAAAACTTCAACGAGAGTGCAAGATTAACTGTGGGTCACGTCACTCAATCACTTCATCTCAAGGTCCACAAATAAGTGTCTACCTTTCTACGTGATAAGCTCAAATTAACCTTTAAGCTACTCTCCCCAAATAAAGACGTTAGTTGTAATATTACAGATCGAATCCACTGAGACTCTGAGATCACACATATAGATTATTTTTTTCGGAAATAAGAGATAGAAAGTAATACTAGAAACCCATCGAAATGAGAATTAAGATATAGTGTTTGTAAGTTATCAGGGATGAGAAGCTAGATTTAACTGAACTCTCAGGTATAAGTAGGATGTTTAACGATTTGTTTCTAGACTCAAACTCCAGTTATATCTGAATCAACTCTTGTTTGTAAAGATTATCTAATGTCTAAACCTAGGACTCCAACTATCATATGCAAATCCTCGCGGAGAGTTGATCGCCATCTTTCGAGTGTCAATCGGTAAAACTTTCTAAACAAGATTTAGGCGAATGGGATTTTGATATGTTCTCTAGACACCCTAGAGACCAATTATCGTATGCGCCTAGTTATTAGATCATCTAATTTCAAATTCAGTTAATATGACCAAGCTCCCGGTTATGCAATTTAATACTAAGATCTAAGAGTTTAAAGTGATTAATCCTAAGTTAGCAGTAAGAACAACTAGATAAAGAACCAATGGATTTTGCTAACAAGAATATAGATTTAGCAGCATTAAGCAACCTTGGGAAGAAACCGCTAAATCTAAAATTAAGCTACTCAGAACATAATCATAAAGACATATAATAAATAGTCTGAATAAATTGCATAAATAAGTAAGAAAAAAAAATAGATAAACAAGGGAGTTCAAGATCTTCTCTCTCAAGGTGTTCAGATATTATCATCCAATCCTAAGCTCGCTCCTGCCAGTATAATGATGAGCTTAGGTTAAAAACTATTGAAAACCCTAATAAATAGTCTAACACTCGGACCAAAGACTTGTTGTGAATTACTGAAAGTTTCTGGGTAAAATTTGTAATTTCCTCAAATCATCATTGAACTCGTGGATTGATGTGGTTTCGATCGACACATATGAATGGCATCGATCGACACTTCTCGTACTAACATGCTTTGGCTTTATGTTTTCAGGAAATCTTCATGAAAGCTCCAAACAATCCAAAAGCTCCAATCACGTCCAATAAGTACCTGACCTGAAAAACTTTAAAACAACTCTAAATGTATTTAAAGACTACAAAAACAAACTTGTATCATAGCTGAAATCAGATAAAAAACCATGACATATCAACTCTCCCATATTTATCCTTTTGCTTGTCCTTAAGAATAACATAGAATGAATCTGTAAAATAGTTTGTAAATGCAGGGAATCACCAGCTCTTTAGAACACCACCATCACCTCACATATATTGCAGCAACATCTGAGGTATTTCCATGTACTGAATTCCATCTTAGCAACCTGCCATACCACAACTTACCAGATACCATCTTACATACCCCTCTTCTAACCTCATTTCTAGATTACCTTTATATTGAGAATATTAATTAAAGGACACATAGACTCTTACTCAAGCAACTATCTGAACACACAAGCAGTCTTCTCAGATCCCTTTATTCCCCTTTCTCTTTTCTCTGAATCTTTTAACTTTTCTTTTTTGATTTTTTATATTGCAAACTGTAGGTGACTAATGGGTCATAGGAAAAAATTTCTTACCCCTCGCTTCATGCTTTGTTGGTGATCATCCCTTTCAATTAGAATAGTGGGGTCACAAGAAATTTTCATACCCACTTCTCCATCTCAAGAAAATCATTACAATCTTTTATTTCTAGATGCCGAAGAGAGAGAAAGCAAAGGAAATTATAAACACACAGAGTCGCAGGAGAAATCCAGTCCAGGGTATACCACGCCCCAAGACCAAGTAAATCAATTTGATTAGGTTGGAGGTATAACTTTGGTTCCTTCAGACTTTCTCAGGAAGTGTGATTGTTTACACACATGTTGAATCCACTTTGAAATTTCCATTCAACACAACCTGAAAATCAGCAACTTAAAATGGTGCTAGAATGTGGTTAGGTGGTATTGTTCCAAGGAAAAAATTCATAGTCCCCAACTGACTCTGTTTAACTCAAAAAAATCTATTTAAAAACGAAATATTGACACTCAATAGCAAACACAATACCAGTAATTACCTCCCCCAGGACTTAAAAAACATTGTCTAGTATTATTCAGTCTAAGATTGGCGAAAAAATAAAATATAAAATTAGCCAGTTGATGAGATGAAAAATTTGTACCTATCTTTCTTGAGTGTCGATCGCCACCCACCAGTGGTGTTTATCGATTCTGCTTAGACAGAAATAAATCTGCGCTCAAGTTAGCATGTCAGGTGGCCTAATCATTGTATTTTGATTCATCAGTCAGAAAATTTAGCACTGGTTAAGACACTAAAACACACGTTAACAGAAAATAATAGATAGTTTCAAAGTTAGCGTAACGAATAAAACAGGAATAAGTTCAAATATAAATTCTAACAACTGAAAATAAAAACATAAGTAGCAAACGAGTAAAAGATATGACTACTCCTCATCAGTATCCTCTTCTTCATTTGGTGATCGTGAAGGGCTTGCAGCAGATGGTAGCGATCTCGCTCTGGTACATGGTCGGCTCATGCACTAGCATATCGACAACGCCTCCACTCTCGCCCAAATGGCATGAATAGCTTCCACCATGACGCGCTGAAAGTCGCCACGGTCCGTGATGGGTATCTCTGAAATATGGTGGGAAGTCAAGGAAAAGGAGCAGCAAGTGAAGCAGGAGCATCTGGAGCTGCCAGAGGAATTAGCATCCGCCATCTGGTGCGGCTGTAGCTCGAGTTCCCAGCTTGTCTGTGGAGTCTGACAAAGGGGGGTGGGGGTGGGGAGGGGGTTGGGGGGGAAGGGGGGGGTTCAGAAGGAGGGGTGGGTCAGGGGTTGAACTCTAGCTTAGAGAGGTCACCAGAAAGTTTTTGATCTCTCATATGGGCAGCTCTATCAAACGCTGTCCTACCTCATCAAGAAAAGACCAGGACACGTCGATCCTTCAGCCATTGTGCGCTCGTCAAATGTGTCTCATACATAAAGATCATTGTGGCTCCTGATTGTAGTCTTGTCCAAGCGGATTCTGAGATGCCTTAATCGGCGTAAGAAGACTCCCTAATGACTCCTTCTTTGCGGATGTCCCGGTGAATGGCTTGTTCTTCAGTGAAACCATTGTGCTCAGCAAATAAAGGCCCCCTAGTTGACTAGATAGTCATCGGCTGGTCCCTGAACCATATCTCCTACCAAATACCTGACTGAGTAATAAAGTAGTGTGAACTCTTTTACCCTCACCTTGTTTGCCACTATCTTGGACAACATAATGTTGGGGAGGACCTTTATGAAGTAGCGTAAGGTCTGATGGCGAATTCAGACTGAGTGGCTTCCTTCGAGTCGAAGTACTCAGTGCTAAATAATCTCCAGAACTCTGCTGTCCGGGGAATGGAGGAATTGCGGCATCGAGAATACTCAGGGTTTTGGAACCCGTAGATGCCGCATAGGTTGGGGAGCGAGATCATGTATCTTATGCCTCTGATCAAGAATGTAAAGGATTTTTTGTTTTGCCCACCCTCTCATTGACGTAGATGACCTGAACTGTAGCCATGATTGCCTGACCAGATCGAGATAGCGATCGTAAGACTTTGTAGCCATTGTGCCCATTCATAATTCTCTGAACATGTCCTTCAAGTTCAACATAAAGGCCTAGCTTCTTCATGATGTCTCTGTTGACAAGTGCGTTGGCCTCAATGTAGCGACCGGCCAGGCGTTTGTTAAGGTCAAAGACGGTTATCTCGAAATCACCAACTAAGATTACCACTTCTAAAAGTAACTTATCGAAAGACTATTTCGGAAACAAACAAAAATGCCTCGAACCTAGGTCGTCATATGTTGATCTTGAATGTACAAACCTAGGTCGCCATTATGGTGACACACACACACAAAGCACGGGTCACCATATCGCGACCTGCACTTACAAAGCACGGGTCACCATATGGCGACCCAACACACGCAAGGTATGGGTCACAATATGGCAACCTGCGAACCAAGGATACGGGTCACCATATGGCGACCTCAACCCGTACAATCTGGGTCCCACCTAGACCCACACAGTCTGGGTTGCCATATGGCGACCTAGACTCTCCGAGTCCGGGTCGCCATATGGCAACCTAGACCCACATAGTTTGGGGTCGTCATATGGTGACCTAGACTCTCTGAGTCTGGGGTTGCCATATGGCGACCTATACCCGCACAGTCTGGGTCGCCATAGTGCAAGCTCTGTCTCTCGTTTGTGTTCCTCTTCGAATCGCATTCAAAATGCTTTTTCGTTTCATCTCAGTCAGAGTTTCCGTTGAGATTTTACGATTAAAACAAGTGAGAGTCACCAAACAAGCCCCGGGTTGCCAAATACAGCTCCCAAGGTCGCCATATGGCGAGTGAGACCATACCCTTGGCTTCTCTCTCGAAACTCGATCGAAATGCCTTTTTCGTCTCAATCGGTGTTACCGGGTGGAACTTTATGATAAAACCGCGAGGACTCATTTTCCCGAATAAAGTTTATGGTTATCGTATAAAACAGTAACAGTTAACTCAACCACACGGTTGTCTAAACTATACGAGAAGTGTGAACTTCCTAGCTAATGCGAACGTCTTATCATTAACATTCTTTCAAGAATCGTAAAAATGTTTAAGCTGAAATACGGCCCAAAGAGGCATAAAATACGGGCTAAAGACCCACTTGTTATTTCAAAACAAAATTGAGCCCAGCAATGTTATGACGGCATATCTTTACTCGCAGATGAAGATAAGTCCTCGCAAAATCGGAAGATAAATGTCAAGTTTCCAAGATAATGATGAAGATCGAGATGAAAGGAATAATTCAGCAAGCCAATAAAACTCGACCTAGGGGCAAAAAAGGAAAGAGGAACCGACCCAGAAAGCATATATAAGGGGAGCTAAAGCTAAAAGCAAGGGATCCGGAGATTTTGGACCTAGAATAACTCTGCTAGGCTTAGAAGAACTTAGAATATAGGCGGTTGCATACTCGAAACTTTACTTAGATTCTTCTCCATCTATGTTGTGAGATTCTCTTTGTATCTAGATTTTACTCGTTTTATTATTCGAAAAATCCTGTAGCTTTGTTCTTATCAATTAAGAAAACGCCTCTGTGCAACTTACTATTGATATTCTGTTATCTATTTCTTCTTTGTTTCGTGTGTTTACGCAGATAATCCGGGACCTCCGGGGAAAATCGGGTTCTCTTAGCTCTCTTTAATTTACGGAAAATTGACAGTGTGAATTTCGATTTCCACATCGTTGTAGTACAAGCTGTGTTAGTTGTCCCACTGCTCAGATATCTGTAGGTGAGTGCATATATCGGTTTCCACAACTTCATCAGGGTTCTCGAAATGACCCACTATCTCAATCCATGTCGCATCCTTCCTTTGGCCAAGGAATACGGCACGGAATAGGTGATGGTAGTTCTGACCTTGGGCTCTCGGCCGTGGTCAAAACGGTCGATTGGTTCTTCTTTCTGCATCCATCTACCTTCAAAGATAATAAATGAAAAGTCAGTAAGGATGATGAAAAGCGACTAGTGTTGATTAACAAACAGATTGGTGTCGCGTCGACACTCCTTCATGAAAACCTGCAAAAAACCCAATTGATTTTAAATCGAACTCAAAACAGAAAAATAATCAGTAATAGAAACTGGTATTCCTTAGTCTATCATTCCATCACCGTAAATCGTTTTAAATCAAGCTTAAATCCCAGTTCTTAATTCGAGTTTTCAACCAATCCTAAAAATTCTCAAAACTAGGAGATTTTGAGAACATACCTTGTAGATCGGCTGATTAAGTGTACTAAATAGATAAGAGTTAAAATCGAGTGGATTAGGCCTGAGAATGAACTAAATCGATTGAAAAATGAGAAAGAAATTGAGTGAGATTAATTCAAAGTGTTTTCAGGTTTTTGGGAAGTAGGTGAAGTGTGGAGCTATAAAGGATCCGGTGTCTCAATACCGGCTATCGGTCGACACACATATTGGTGTCGATCGACACCTCGGGAACACTTTTTCTTATGTATTGTTATTTTCTTTTATATATTTTGATTAAACTGGATTTAGAAAACTAAATTGACAAAAATCTATAGTAAATCCTAGTAAAATTAAAATAGAATTAACACCTAAAGTTACTAGAGAGTTTGCCTCCCACTAAGTTCGTGTTTTAGTAGTTAGGTCAACTGTTTATACCAGATCAAGCAGTTGTTGGCAATCCTAGACGCATAATTTGACCTTCACGTATTTCTGCATTTGACAATAATGCTTCACTTTTTGTCCATTTACCAAGAATCATCTCCACTAGAGATGATTAGGATGATGGCTCCATAGGGTCTAAATTCTTTGAAGGTAAAGGGACCTGACCAGCGAGAACGCAGTTTTCCAGGGAATAAAGTTAGACGAGAATTGTAAAAAAGCACATGGTCGTTTGGTTTGAAGTATCTGGCGATGATCTTCTTATCATGATAGGCTTTCGTCTTCTCCAGGTATAGCTTCGAATTCTCATACACATGGTGTCTAATATAATCCAACTCATTCAGTTGTACCAATCTCCTTTTTCCAGCAGGTTTGATGTTGAAATTCGCATCTTCACAGTTCGTGCTGCCTTATGTTCTAACTCCACCAAAAGGTTACATGCTTTCCCATAATGCAGGTGAAACGGTATAGTTCCCAGTGGTGTTTTATATGCAGTCCAATAGGCCCAAAATACATCATCCAACTTTGCTTCTTGCTTTTACAGTTTTCTCCAAGATTTCTTTGATTTGGTGGTTGAAAACTTCTACCTATCCACTGGTCTGGAGATTATAAGGTGTAGTAACTCGATGGTGAACTCAATGCTTCTTAAAAAGCTTCTAGAATACTTTATTGATGAAGTGAGTACCTCCATCACTTCATGACCACTCGATGAACTCGAAATCTAGGGAAGATGATGTTTTTGAAAAGTTTTATGACTTATCAGCGTCCATTTTATCAGAGTTGCTGTTGGTTCCACCCAGTTAGATACATAGTCAACAATAAACAGGATGTATTTATTCTCAGAGGAAGAAGGGAAAGGGCCCATAAAATCCACCTTGAAGAATGAAATCTTGCTGCATGTCGTGCCTCTTGCCTGATTTTTCCTCTACTTTGGCAGAGATCACAATCTGCTATGTAGGAATTGAGCGTCTCCATAACATGTAGACCACAAAAAACCTGACTAAAAAATTTTAGACACTGTCTTGTAACTTGAAAAATACCAAGCAGTAATCAGATCCATGGCAGTGGAATAAGGATATCTGAAACTTCAGCTTCTGCAACGCAACATCTGTATATGCCGCTAGAAAAATGTTTATAGTGATAAGGTTCATCCCAGTAGATCTTCAAATCTATCTTAGAATCTTCTTCTTGGTGTATCCTTTAAAATATGCTATCTGAAACAGGTCGCGTTACTGCAAACACCCCTCGACTAAACTTCTACCTTTCGGAGAATGCTAGTAATGTCTGGCGGAATATGGCGAGCAACCATTAACATCATATGTCAATCTTACTTCTTCATTCGTGGGCAGATGTTCATTATTTTTATTAGTGTCGATCGTGCTTCTCAGGTATCGATCGAGCGCTTCCTCAGCTGTCATGCGCACCGCTGCCAATGATCTGGAATACAAAATTGTCGAAATTCCTCAGCAGGCACAAAAATTCATCAATTGGGATGTCATTTGATTCATTAGAGAGTGATGCGTGAGAGGGACATAGACTCGACAGTCTAAGGCCGGGGGCGACGTCATTGTTCGCTTCAGACCACTTACTAGCAAAACTCTTTATATTTTAGCCCTTACCCTTCAAATTAGCTCAACAGCACGAATATCTCTTATTAACTTCTACCTATCCACTGGTCCTGGGAGATTATAAGGTGTAGTAACTCGATGGTGAACTCAATGCTTCTTAAGCAGCTTCTAGAATACTTTATTGATGAAGTGAGTACCTCCATCACTTATGACCATTCGATGAACTCCAAATCTAGGGAAGATGATGTTTTTGAAAAGTTTTATGACTTTATCAGCATCATTTATCAGAGTTGCTATTGGTTCCACCCAGTTAGATACATAGTCAACAATAAACAGGATGTATTTATTCTCAAGGAAAGAAGGGAAAGGGCCCATAAAATCTATGCCCCAACAATCAAACACTTCCACCTCAAGAATGAAATGTTTGCTGCATTCCGTGCCTCTTGCTGATTTTTCCTCTACTTTGGCAGAGATCCCACTCTGCTATGTAGGATTGACCGTCTCATAACATGGTAGACCACCAAAAACCTGACTGAAAAATTTTAGACACTGTCTTGTAACTTGAAAAATACCAAGCATAATCAGATCCATGGCCAGTGGAATAGGATATCTGGAACTTCAGATTCTGCAACGCAACATCTGTATATGCCGCTAGAAAAATGTTTATAGTGATAAGGTTCATCCCAGTTATATCTTCAAATCTATCTTAGAATCTTCTTCTTGGTGTATCCTTTAAATATTTCTGGCTCCACATCAACAGACAAAAACTTCACTACGTTGGCATACCATGGCCTATGTGAACAGGTCACGTTTACTGCGAACACACGTCGACTTAAACTTCTACCTTTCGGAGAATCTAGTAATGTCTGCGAAATATGTCGAGCAACATTAACATCTATGTCAATCTTTACTTCTTCATGTGGGCAGATGTTCATTATTTTTATTAGTGTCGATCGTTGCTTCTCAGGTATCGATTGAGGCTTCCTCAGCTGTCATGCGCACGCTGCCAATGAATCTGGAATACAAATTGTAGAAATTCTCAGCAGGCAAAAATTCATCAATTGGGACGTCATTGATTCATGAGAGATGATCGGTGAAGGGACATGAACTCGACTGTCTAAGCGGGGGCGACGTCTTTGTTCGCTCAGACCACTTACTAGCCAAACCTCTTTATTTTTGGCCCTTTCCCTTCAAATTCGTTCTTCAACCGAGGGTTGTCTTAGAACTTAGCTAACAAGTACCTTAGTTGTATTCCAGTTAGCTCATTTTTATTTATACACAGCAGAATATCTCTTGTTAATCGTTGGTCTATTCCTTCAAGTACTCATTCTGGTCTAATCGTAAAAGCCATGGTCAGTTTTTACTTAAATACCATTCCCCTTAAAGAGTGATCCTTAACTCAGTTCAAGTCATGCACTTCTGAGGTTCCATTTACCTAGACCATTCTATCTAGATCTATACAAGAATTGCTAGATCTTACCGTTGCCACATCCACGAAGCTTGTTTGCTTATCGGCCATATAATGAACCAACTTGCTCTTGCTTGTCTGCTGATATCACTCAATGATCTCCTTTAGGATTACTGTCTGGGTCTTGCACTGAACCATCCCGTTCGATCCTTAGTCATTCAACCAACCATCCCCACAGACTAGGTAAAAGTTAGAGATCTTCACTTAATGCTTAGGCGTGTATGGCCTTTCCTGGCACATACAACATTGTGCCGATGTCTTATCCCTCTGGCTGGTGCACCAAGCCTTCCTCACAATCGGCTCTGAGATACACTCCCATTCAAGTCCTATCAGTCTTGTTCCTTCCAACCCGCTGCATCTTTAATCAAGATAGATCCGACCCCATGAGCCATCGTCAACGGATCATGTCGTCCATACTCATCCTATGATCAGTTCATGCTTGGCTTCCTTTACAGATCTCATACTAGGACTACAACAAAAGTTGATCGATAACATATGCAAGTCACATGCATATGTTGTGTTAAGCATCGTATCCTTCCGTAGGGAACATTCACACCTTCTGGTTATACCATCCATCGGACCAACAATCCATAGACGGATTATGCCAATTAATGCGAACAATTATCATACACTGCTTGAACATGAACCGACTATAGGGTCACTCGACAGTTGGGCATCTCTCTGCCATAACCACTAATGGCAATTAACTAATCATAGCGGTTACTTGACAAAGGTCCGCGTCTCTTCATGCTTGGTCTGGATCATGGTTCTTCATATCCAGACATAGATCATGATTCCTTGCATCCATCCAGAATAGACTCCGTCTCATGATCCCACGCCACAGATCTAGACCCTAGTCAATGAGTCATACCCGACACTTGACCCGAATAGTCCAAGTATGAATAACACGGAACGATCAATCTCTCCATCACTCTGCTCCCATGAATTTGTCATGCATACCTCTATGATAAAAAGGTCACTCTCATGCCCAGTAACTGCCCTCCATAAGTCGTATCTAAGATCCAACACCTGATACTCCTTTCTGATCCATACATTCATCACGTATCATGCTTGGCATGACTCGACAATAGGAAATGTTGCCTCCTTCAATGAAATCATTCGGGATCAGACATGCATAGTCATAACTATTCCTGGATCATTAACCCTACTCGATATCCTATTTCTCTTGCCGAATATATTGGGACTGTCTACATGCACAGTCATTCTCGAAAAGACCATGCGCCATGACTGTGACACCCCCAATCATAAATGACCGGAAATGACACGTTCGATCCTCCCGTAATCCGATCCAAGGTTCCGGAATACTTCCGAGTTCCTTAGACTAGCAATCAGAAAACACCAATGTTCCTATTGACATCGCCCAAGGCTTTTCAACCCGATCGAGCAAATACCCGATAGTTGGTTCGTCCGGACAATGGACTAATATCATATGAAACCCGTAATTTAAAAACATTCTTTATGAATTATATATTTATTCATTCAAAAGCATCTTACAAAAATGTTATAGATTAACCTCGAGGTTTTGGAAAACAATATTTATACATAACATTGATTAAAACTACTTTGCAAGGATAATAAAACTAACGCTGGCTAATGTTGTTCCTTTCCGCCCTAAAGTAAGGTCTCCCGCCTACTGGTTACCTGCATCACAAATGAGTCATGAGTAACTAGTTTACTCAGTGAGTCTAATCCCACACCCCAAAACCTAACAATAGAATCCGAGCAGTCGACAACATTTGAATGCAGAGGAAATATATTCCTTATTTATTGTATATATATAAGGCCTACCTTTTATCGATATGAATCATATCTTAAACATCACCTCCACGATACCCGCCATACACTCAAACTTATAAGATATATGTATATGTATGCTAAACCCGGAAAACCACCAAGGCTAATCGAGCCTAGCGGGAAAATAAATGTAACCATCCCCTCCATCATATATTCCAAGATCGAACATCTAATGCTGCATGCATTTACACGGCCTCCAGGGTGGGACCTCATCATCGTGTCTTCATGACCTTGTTCCATTCGCAGGACCAAGTCAGAATGCGGGGACTTTAAGTGAGAGTGAATATGATAAGACTTCACATGATTCATATTCATTTACTTAATAATAAACATATATATTAGTACTTGAGAACAAGCACGGAGGCTCTGGAAAACCTCAAAGAATTATTCTTAGTAATTCTTTAGTGTTTACACAAGGCAAAACACTTCATAATTACAACATAGATCAAGAGACAAAACTTAATCAATCAACCATATTTAGTTCGCAATCATACTATACTCATTCATAACTTATTCATCATCAATCTAGACTCACCTTTGATTTGATTATATGAGATTGGCTAAGGAAGACTAGACTCGAACTCAAGCCAATCACACTCCACATCACTTCTGATTCATAACGTCCTCAAGGAAGGATCCGGTTGATCCCACCACTGACCTAAAACAAAGCAGTTCGGTACACAAGATCATTAATCCAACAGTTCGTTTTCGAAGAAGAAACTTCAATCAGATCTAATCAGCTCGGTTCAGGACAAAGCTTAGCAGTTCAGATCAAATCAGACTACATCATGATATGAAAAGTTCAGACCGTAGATGGCTCAGGTCAGATCAGTACTAGACAAGATCAAATTGAGTTCAGTTTGGTTTAATTTCAGTCAGTTCATAACAACTTAGCTAGCGGTTCCATGAGGTTGATTCAAACTGAAACTAAACAAGTCTGAAGCATACAAATATTTTGACAACTGATTTATACAGTAGCTTAACCTATCACCAACCGGTTCTATTCAGACTGATCAGACAACAAGGGCGAGACCTTACCGGTTTTACTTTAGTGATGAATGAACTTGGTTGCTCACTCTCTTTATGCTAAGAACACGTTCTGACCTTCAAACAAAAGAGATCAAGATTCGGTTCAACTCAGGAAAGAACAGAGCATGGCTTAGGGTTTACATCAGACATGAAGCTTCCCTAAAACTGATCTGATTAAACTGATCCGAACAAACTGATTTAAGGTCTTACCATTTCAATACTTGATATTGATAAGTTGTGAAGTGATCTCATTAATCTTCTGGATCAGATACAATTTTTACAAACACCACAGTCACTGATTCAAAGCACAAGAAGGCTACAAAGGGTCGTTCATGCTCAGATTTCTCTTCTGATTTTTCCCAGAATTTTTCTCTCAATTTTTCTAACAGATTTTTCTATCTTCTTTCTCTCTTTCTCTATAAACTTTTCTGTCTAGTTTTTGCTCTCTGTTTCAGAACGTGGGAAGCAGGTGACTGAGAGGATTAAGTAGCTGAGATGAGCTTGGTGTGAGTGTCCAGGTTAACGCAAAGATTTGGTGTGCAAGGGACAGCTGGTGTCCTGCTTCATCTTCTCCAGCAACCAAGCAGCTCACAGTTTCCTTGCTTTGAAGAAATCTTTCCAACCACATGATTTTTATTTTATAATCTGAGCCAGAAAGCAAGCCAGGCAGCTTGTGAATGTCATGTGCCATTTACTACAGAAGCAAGCACTCAGGAAAGTGCATGTCAGGTGTCCTTGTCAGGAAGGAAACAAGCAGCCAGGCAGCACATGACATGCACATGACTCGCAAGCAGCTGAAAGTATTCCATACCAGTTTTCAATCAAATATTTCCCGTCCATTGGTTCTCTTCTTGCTTTTGGATAAACTCGTCCAGATTATATATAACTCGCCCATAATAATTAACACTCGATCAAAACTATCAAGGAAAGGTCCTCCGCATGACAGTCCCGTTGAGACATTAATTCATCGGGTCGATTTTATTTTTAAATCTGGTCGACCAACTCTGAACTGGTCGAGCAGAAATTTTCTCGACCAAAAATTCATTGGTTCGTGAGGGTCATTACATTCTTCCCCCTTCAAAAGAATTCATCCCTGAATTCTCAAAGCATATAAGTGGACACTTTACTGGACATCTGGGGTATTTGAAAAGAGTTATGGGTAATCAGCTCTGAACTTTTCTTCATCCTCCTATTTGACTACAACTTTCTGTCGCTTGCCCCAAAATACCTGAACTTGAGAAATCTCTCTACTCTTCAATCTCTTTATACGAGGCTCGCCTATCCGCAAAGGACCTTCAAGATAAGAGAGGTTGGGTTGAAGATTTTTGGTCGTTGTGGCTCGACCATATTCGGATCCCGAATATGCTTACACAACATCGATACATGAAAACCGGGTTAATAAGCATATCGGGTGATAAGTTCAAGTCGTTAGGATACATCTCCAACTCTAGCAATAATTATGTACGGACCAATGTAGTTGGTTTGCCAATTTTCCAACTTTCCCAGACCATTCCCTTCCTTTCTGGGAAGCTACTTTCAAGAAACTAGATCATTCACTGCAAAGATAACTTCTCTTCTACAGCGGTCAGCATACTTCTTCTGAAGGTCTTGTGCTTTCTTCATATTTTCTTGAATTATCCTCACTTCTCAGCGGCCTCATCTACTATCTCTGACCAAGGATACTTCGTTCCAAAACCTGGTGTTCTACAAGTTCGATCATACAAAGCTTCGTATGGTGACATACCGATACTTGAATGGCAACAATTTCTAACTCTGATAACAATTCATTAATGCAACATAACACTCGTCTACTGTGGCTTATATACTCTTTTTGACAGCCTAAAGTCGTTTAATACATCACTTGTGAAATCCTTCTATCTTCCTTACTCCCATATCATCAACATGCAAATGTGGAACGTTAGGTGATGTGCCATACTGAAGGTAACATCTCAGATCTAGCTCAATCTCAACTTGATTAACCATGCAACAATAAAACAAGAACATGCACGATCAATCACGCTAACATGATCCAAACTAAGGGTGCTACTCTCAAATACACAGACTCACCCATTCCCAAAATAAATTCCCTTAAGCTTCTATACACCTCTAATCTATCTGAGACCCTCTTCATAATCTTCTGAACAATTCAATCTCTCTGATGTTTCCCATTGCCAAGTCTGGTTCCATTGCTTTCTTATTTCTTTATTCTGTCTAGCAACTAAGGATCCAACAAGTCAGTCTATTCAAGATCTATTCACCAATTGAGTACTCTAGTACGCCGACTCCAGACTTTCTGTATTGAAACATCCTCTGATATCTTAACAACCTTGGCATTTCCATTTGCCTTATGGTCATACCTTTTCTTCCATTCATCAATCTCCCTCGGGGTTCATTTAACATCTCTTTTCTAATCATCAAGCTTAACTTCAGGTAGGAGTTAGGTTCCTTCTCCCACGTATCCTCCTACTGAATTTGTACATGGCACAATTCTCATATTATTCTCTAAAATTCTCTTCATTAATTTCTTTTCATGCTTTCCCTAAGTTCTCATTCTTCAATTGAGTTCTTCGGATACAAATGAGTAACCCATCTTTATTTACTACTTGCAATCTTGGAGACTCAATGTTCTCTCCTGGTAAGATAACCATATTAATCATTCTAGTTCAGCTTCATTATTATTGAGTTCCTTCTCAATATCGACACCAAATTTCCCCTTCCTCAGAGCAAAAGCAACTAAATTTTCTTTTCGTAGAAATTCTTGAATCAGTGAACACTTGCATTCTTTCTTCATACTAAACGGATTGCAAAAAAAAATGTAATAAAACTGCAGCCAACTCCAGCTCGTGCATCTGATAATTTACCGTATCCTTCTTAGCTCCCTTGATACATAGACGATTACCTTATCGTCTTTCATCAGCATTCACCTAATCCAACAACGGATACGTCCATGAATAATATATGGCTGGTTAGGATCATGCAAATCTAAGATATGTGTAGACATAGAGACTTCCTCTACTGTTTGCTTCCTTCATCAATCCTTTTACTTCATTCCAAGGATACACCATTCTCAGTCGATCAGCTAAGCGGTTGATAAGGTTTCTAGACTCTTTAACAAACTTCTGATGGTAAATTTGCCAATCCAAACAACTTCGAATCTCGATAACAGATATTGGACACAACGATTCTGTAATAGTAGCACTTTTCTAAAGTCGTAGCAACTCCTGGTTCCAACTTACTGACTAAGGGATCCAACTTCCCATTTCCCCTACATAAGCATTTAATAGACGTGCAGCGATCTATCAAACGTCCTTGAAACCAAACTGCACCTTGCGGCCAATCTTAAACCACTCTTCAATTCGAGAACTTGATACTTGACCCTAATGGTCAGGTTCTTGATTTAACTATAGTCGAACATAACCGCAAACTCTAGTTCTTCTTATTTGCCTCTGACATGGGTACACTCCATTGGAAATAACTAAATCGAACAAAACCTTTCTCCAAACAAATCGTTTATCTGCTACTTTGCTCGATTAGAACCACTTCCTGAGATGTCTAGTCTACTGCAGCGAATCCAAGTTCTAGATGACTACTTAATATGCTACTTCTAGTTGTCGACAATTCTTCTGGTGCCTTAAGCATATCTTTGATTTCTTTGATTATCAGACTGTCCTCTATAATCTGCTCCTTTTTGTCTTCTATGTTCACAATACTCAAGATTATGTAATACTCCTCTTCATCTTCTCCCAAAAAAAAATTAACTCTCCAAGCCTGGTATGAGCGACGCTTCAACACTTGGTAGAATACCATTGTAGGCCAACCGTGACTATTATTCTCCCAACAACTTCTTTCTTCTACCACATCCTAACTGAGCTTGAAACTAGATAGTCAATCTCACACTAGATAGAAACATACCGCTTAATGGAAGTACTAAGGAATGGGGATAGCATAAGAAGGCATACCATAATTCTAAATGGCAAACAGTACTTCCACGAATCAGATCAGTATACTTGAATTCACCAAAGTGAATCATCCCTAAAACTATGACTTGAATTCACTTCAAGTTCTCATGATTGATTTCAACTTAATGGTTTTCTTTCTCAATCATGATTTTATCTTATCTCAAAATCACATCGTAAGTCATGCAGTTCAAGAAAATGTTTAGATTTCTCAAGCATTAAAATATCAGATTCCCAAACTTCATGATAATCTCTAGCAAACTTTTATATTCTTAAGTCATCTTGTCTTCGAGTCTCACATACCAAAACAAAAAAAATTCATTGATGAGCACGGAATAATCAAGAACATAGGTAATATCTTCAAGATAAGATAAACAACTATCTCAAATCGTAAAATTCAAAATTTGAGTCACATATACCTTCTAGTTGGGAAGGGAGAACCCAATATATTACCTCTTCAAGTGCAAGAGCAATATTTATCTCTTTAAATGTTAGCTCTCTTCCTTCTATTGCTGCCGCTGTGACTTAAGATTATAACCAGATGCTGCCATGTCACGCCTTGTCAACATTCGTGTGAGTACCACTTTCATCAAATGGTGGCTCCGCTCCACATATGGCTCCTCTTGAATGTCATCTTCGAATGTGTCCTGCTCTTCTCATGACCTATAATTGTAGTTCATGGCCATCTTGCAAATTATAAAAACAAGATAATAATGTTAGTAGAAGTTTTTGTCTTATACTAAACTCCAGTCCTAGATTCGTAGGTTACGCAATTGGTCCCCCGCAATGGTGCCAAATTAATTTCTTCACCTTACCACAGGTCAATTTACTTGATGTTCACACTACCGCAATTGAATGGTATCAGGATGTAGCACTTCAGGATTGAATCCACAGAGACAAGTGGTTACACAACAAGTCTGCGAGAACAAAGTCAAGCTAAGACGAAGAGAAAGAAGTTTGTTTTGCTAAAACTAAGCGAAAATGTAAATATGCACAAAGAATGCAACGAAAAACCAGGATTGGGTAACAAGGAAATCTTAGGGATTCAAGCGAGCAGGTAAAGATGCATTGTCTGGGAAGTCACTAACCGATGTCTTGAACTCAAAACATGATTGTATGATTTTTTCACTCTTGTGGTTCCAATCATTATTTCAAAAAAAAACTGATGAACTAACTCCTGTTGAAATTAGGAGGTTAAACATGCAAGATGACCAGATTGTGATAAGTTCATAATAACATCAACTCCCGTTGACTACAAATACTTTTTTCATTTAAAGTTCTTTCAGGCATTTCATCGATCATCTCTCGAACGGTGAAACAATCTAAGCTCATGAACTAGATAGCTAATCAAGTTCAAGAAATAAGAATAACTATAGATAAAGAACAATAAAATAAATTTCCAGATCTATCAATCCATACACCATGAAAATCCCACTGAAAACCTAAAACCAACTGCAAAGCTATTGTTGGAGTCAAAATCGGTCACGACAAATCAATGCTAGAAAACTCCCGAGAAATAATTCTTCTCTAAAAATAAGTATAATCCAGGAAGAAAGGCTTTGTGTAATTTAAAAGAAAGAAGTTATACAAAAAGTTCTTGGATATGATGGTTTGATCCGAATAAACGGATGTTGGGGTCAACAACGGCTATCTCAAAATCAAACGTCTAAAATTGTGTTTCTGTGCGAAAGCTTTTTCGACACAATCTGGACCAGTCCAACTCGCCGAACGGGCGAGTTGGATCGAACAAGCTGTCCAACTCGCCTGTTTTGCGAGTTGGATCAAGCCAGCAGTCCAACTCACCCATTCGGCGATTTTGACCAAACATAAACCAGAACATATGCCTTCTGTTGAAACTCGGCGGATCCACCCCTCTTTTTGTGTTGATAGGAGTTATCGTTGGGACTTTACGATAAAAACCGCGAAGACTCATTTTCCCGAATGAAGTTCATGGTTATCATATAAACGGCAACGCTTAACTCAACAACACAGTTGTCTAAACTAAACGAGCAGTGTGAACTTTCTAGCTAAAGAAACATCGTATCACTAAACGTTCTTTTCAAGAAATCGTAAAAACGTTTAAGTCGAAATACGGCCCAAAGAGACCTAGAACGCGGCTAAAGACCCACTTGCGATTTCATACGAAATTGAGCCAAGCAATGTTATGACGGTGTATCTTCACTCGCAGAAGAAGATAAATCTCACGAAATCAGAAGATAAATGTCAAGTTTCCAAGATAATGGATGAAGATCGAGATAAAAGAAATATTTTCCGCAAAGCGATAAACTCGACCTAGGGGCAAAAAAGGAAAGGGGAATCAACCCAAAAGGCATATATAAGGGGAGCTAAAGCTAAAGGCGCAGTGGATCCTTAAGTTTAGACCTAGAGAAGCTCTATTAGCTTATAAGAACTTAGAACTTAGGTAGCTAGAAGGACATTAGTGATACTCAGACGTTGCTCCATCTTCGTTTGATGATTTTGACTTCTTTAGACTCTACAACTCATTTCACTTAGAAACCCTAAGCTTTATTTTCGACAAGCTCGGTTTCTATGACTGGCACTCGATACCAGACGAACTTGCTCTGGTAGTTCGATCTCCTGGTCAACTCTTTTAATTGAGCTACATCCGACTTGGATCCTCAAAAGGGTTACATAGGCAGCCTTTCTTAAGGTCCAGTCCAAAATCCTTCAAACCTTTTTCGCCTTTTTCTTCTATTGCTAAGCGAGTTGCAGCCACATAGGTTTCTCTCGACATAGGTGGTAGAGCTAGCAAAACTTAGTCTCGTTTTACTGCTTGTGTCATACGAATTCCTTTGTGATCCCGTTCCCAGACAAGCTTCATGTACGCTTTTGTCTCTGGAGTGCTCGTACGCAAATTCGAAATAAAGATCTATTGTTTTCTAAATTCGTTTTGATATCTTTTCATGTTTTCCAAGTTTACTCGATTACTTGTCGTTGGCTCTCGCAGAGAATGCCGGGACCTCAGGAAAGTTAGGGTTTCTTGATTTACATAAACTACGGAAATTGACTGTTTGACCCATAGGTACTCAAACATTGGCAAAAAATAAACATGAAGAAGAAGAAGAAGAATAAATGATTATATACAAAAGCTAACAGAGCTTATGAGATCTCTCTCAAAGAGACTCTCTCTCTCTCTCTCTCTCTCTCTCTCTCTCTCTCTCTCTCTCTCTCTCTCTCTCTCTCTCTCTCTCTCTCTCTCTCTCTCTCTCTTTCTCTCTCTCTCTATCTCTCTCTCTCTCTCTCTCTCTCTCTCTCTCTCTCTCTCTCTCTCTCTCTCTCTCTCTCTAAAATCCTGCTATAAACTAAGAAAAGTACGCAAATTATAAAGACTAAAGATTCCTAAGGTTTTTGGCCTTCAAACTTTATATAGCCTTAAGAAATCAAATTCAAATGTAAGCTAAACGCCAAATTGTTGTGATTAGAGGTGCAACCGCGTTGACACGTGTGTCTAACCGAACTGTGTTTGGGCTTGTTCTTCTCTTCCACGCTCAGGGTCAAGCTCCGACGCTGCTGCAACTGTGTCGTCGCTGTCAATTTGCCTCCTCCAGTGGTAACTCGCCTCCGTCGAACAGAAGCTTTGCCTCCCTCTTCTCTTCTGTACTCAAGCGCAGAAACTCAAGCCTAGGTCGAGTTCATCACATGGAGTGGTTGCAGTTCTTCCCAAGTACTCGATCCAAGTTCACGGACTGAAGGATCGAAGGATGGGTCAAGAGCTTTGAATCAAGCAAATTTTGGTTCGATCTTTCATCAATATAAAATTCTCAAAATCTCAAGATCAAACTCTTGTTAGTTTTCACATGTGGTCCTTAGGTGTTTTGTACATATTCTACTTTGACCTACAACTTTCATTTTGTGGAAATTTCCCTCATTTTGCTCAATTATTTTTATTTTTCTCTCTAGCCCATGTGTACACAATTTGTACATATGCACTCCTAATAACACCTAATGCAATCTTAAACACAAAAACGATAAAACTGATAAAATGTCACTCACCATAGAGATAGGGAAATCAATCAGGAGAATCAAAACTGTGATTTATAGGTGCCAAGGATTTATTAAGGATGATCCTAGAACTTGATTCTAAAGAAGTTACTCAGCTCTCACTACAAAAAACTATCAGCTGCCTAAATATATCAAAGACTGATATTCTCGTTGACTATCCAGAATCAACAAGCATTAGATCAGATTTGATATTTTTCACTTAATATGGTGGTC
>CAJHQP010009699.1:0-21403 GCA_905132765.1 Moricandia arvensis
ATGATCTGTTGCTCCATTGCTGTCCACTTTGGTGACAATCCCATCCTCAATGTGCTTTTGTCCTTCTCATGAAACACTGAGTTTGAAGGCTATTGAAATAGCCTGCTTGATTATCACAGTGCATTGTGAATTGGTGTTGTAAGTCTCTATACCAAGTCTTGTTGAGCAGGTTTCTGATACCAAATGAGTTCTACTGTAAGTTTCCTCATTGGTTTCTTCTATACTCAAGCCATTCAGCACTTGAACATGAAATATCTTCTGCTTCTTGCTCTTCCAGGTAACCAGATTCCCTTCCGATGAAGGTGCAATATTCCGTTTGTAGACTTTCCTGTCTACTCTATCACCAGCCCAGTCTGCATTCACAATAGCCAACCACTTTTCTGTGTTCGCCAATTACACCCTTCATCTCCTTGTCCAGGACTCCACGAGGTATTTGACGTATCTTTCCACCGATTTTGCCCAGTGATGAACCTTTGGGCACTTCATATGCCGTGGGTTCACTCTGTGACAGCAAAACAAATATATCATGTCTAGTTTATGGTTCAGAATAGATGAGCTTACCCACTAAGTTTCTGTACTGCTTTGATGCGCCCGCTAGGATGCTCCTTTCGGTTGATGGGAACTGGATAGTCCTTGCAAGAACGAATCAGAGACTCAAGTTCTTCAAAGGTTTTGTGGATTGAATGGTGAAACAAGAGGGATGGATGATCTCTTGCATACTCCTAGGCGACTGACTGGAATAAGTGACACACCAAATAAGAGACCTTAACTCTGGATATTACAGCACCAAAAACCTTCAAACTCGTCAAGACAAGAGTAAGAAGAGAGAAAACGTAGGTTTTTTTTGTTGATAAAAGATTGCGTGTCACAATACGGGTCTAGGGAAACCCTTAAATAAAAGAACCAGAGAAATCATACTCTCTCTAGGGTTTCCGAAACTTTAAAAAATGGAAACTATAGTTTTATAACATAATATAAGCTTAAAATGTAATACTGTTCTACTGGTCTTGGGCCGAGATAGAGCCTAAGTGATTTGTAAAGACATAGTCGTGGCCTCGTTAAAACAACCTTCCCTCCGGAAAACCTCGTAGGGACAAAACCAAAAAGCAGAAAAGAGCACACACGCCCCATATGTCTTGCCTAGACACTAACTCAGCGTGATGTAGAGAATGGCTTGAATGGTGTATTCAATAATCTCGGATTCAAACCTTGTCCAACGACCTTCTTCTTGTTGTGGATGTGAAGGTGAGTAAATCCTACAACAGTCTCTTAAGTTTTCTTGACTCTGAATGAGTCATGGGACTTCTGGAATGGCTTAGAGCATCTTCACCAAGGCTGCTGTGCTTTGTGGGCATCATGGGCTCGATCTAAGATCTCTTTGCCCTCTTCATGATACACATCATATTTCACTTGGTTGGCTTTCCATGATCACATCATACCCTCCTCTTCAAAAAGATTTGTCTCAACTCAGTTTTTAATCTGCAATAGAGGGACGCAAGTCAGTAACATCAAAGTTTTGAAATCAGGTACACTTACCTTGCAGCCTCTTTTGATAGGCATTGTGCTGACTGGTTTCGGATATATAGAAGGTATTGATCATTTCAGTTCTGAATTCATTAACTCAAACCAGATCATTGAAACAAAGCAAGTTAGCACATAAAATTTATCAAAGAGTAAATAATCTGATCCCAAATTGGGTGCTTAGCTCGGTTCTTGTTGTGGTGTTGGCGTCTGGTGGTGCTTTCTTTGATGAGAAATGAGCCAGTGATGTTTGCGTGCTTAATCCTGATCCAAATCAGGTGGCTTGAACGCTTGTCTTCCACATTTCTTGTCGCTTCTCTCCTTGTATGCTTTTCCAAAGCTTTCATCATAATCTGCACATGGCTCTTTTGTTGACAAAAACAGTGCATCATATCTGTGTTATAGATAAACAGAAACTCTTGAAAACATGATACTTACCTTAATGATGCTCACCTTGGTCTCGCATAGATACGGTTTATGAGATGTTTCTAACTTAGCAAAATCTTCAAACAACAGCAGAGATAGGATCACCCTGTTGTAAGAGACGCCTCATAAACTCTTTCACCTGAGAACTTTCGGACACTGATCCCAAATCGACGTGAATAGCCTGATGGTTAAATTTCTAATGTAGTTGGTTTCATGCCCTAAAATTCGTTTTTGTTGATGAGAATATGATCTTATGAATGCCTTCTACTATCACAGCTGGCGACTTAGACAGTTTTTCAAGATTTTGGCTTTGTTGTGTCTCCAACTTTAGCCAAGGATTCATCATTGATTTCTGAATCTTCTATAAGTCCCTATTTTTTCACGTGTACGCTTTCTCAGCTTCTTTGGACAAGGTCAAGTGTGGTTCTATGTCAAAGAAGGCTATTGTAAGAACCAGTAATGTTAACAAGGCACAAAACAATACATCTTAACCATTTATCTCAAGTTTCAGAAGTGCAATGAAGTTTATCAAAAGAACGTGTTATCTACTAAGATTTCATCAACTACGACAATCCCCACGTTTATGTAAACATTCTTTCAGCAACACAAACATTCAATCTCAGCTCAGAGATATTTGCAGATTTTCAAAATTTCGAAACCTAAAATCAGAATGAATGCAAATTGTTGGTTCATACAACTTCCTAGGTTTCTTTCCAAGACATATGTGAGATTGCAAAAACCATCATCATGTTCAAATTCATGTCCTAGGAAAAGATTCACAACGAAACTCTTCTCTTACAGTTCTAGCAAATGAATACAAGGTTGGTCTAAAAACAGAAATCAGTTTGTTTCAACTCAACCTCTAAAACCTTTTCAAAGTGATCAACAGCTTTTTGCTATATTTCAGAAACTGATGGAGACTTCAAACATGAACCCGAATGTTGTTTTATTATTTGAAAATGTTTTTGATCAAAGAGGTTTTCTGGTTCCAGTCCTTTAAAGGATCTAAGCAGTTATCAAAACAGAATTTGAAACACAAAAATCTTTTACTTTGTCAGACCAAACGTTTTATGTCTTTAGTACCTTCACTTAACACACATTATAGCACAGACTAACCACTTTAGCTTCCTTACAGTGCTTTATTTGCTGGTTATGGAGACAAGGGTTTAGGAGTTGGGTAGACTAGCAAGCTGTTCTGATGTTTCCCACTCTTCTCTTGTGTTGATTGCTCTGGTTCTCTATCTACCATCTACGATTCTTCTTTTGCAACCTGTTAAACTTGAAACAAGGCTACTCGTTGCACCGGTTCATTAAAAGTTAGTTCATCACAAGAAGTACTCGAAATTGATTCAGGCATGAGGTAAGAAAAGAGACACTCTTGTTCTGTCCAACTTTCTTTTTACCAAAGATGTTTCTGTTTGAGCTTCTTGAGTTAGTGCAGAGGTTAAATCTGATTGTGCAGCATGAGTCTGGTTCTTGTTTCTGTGATGAACGTCAGGGTTGTCCTCTTGAATTGCTTCTTCACATCCATCATTACTTGTTATGACTTCTTTTTTCTTCCTCACTGAACAGGAATGTTTTTCTGTTTTATCTTGCTGTAACAGGTTACTGCCTTGCTAGAGGTGACTCCTCACTGGAGACTTTAGGGACAGTGTTGCCTTTGGATGCATACTTTTCCCTTAGTACAACTTTAGGCTCTCCCACGTGTGATAGTTGGTTCCTTGTAGAACCTGTGATCATCTTCTTCTTGCAACCCCACTTATTAGCGTTTCCTTTGAGTTGAAGAAATGCAAAAGCTAAATCTTTCCTTCTTCAATATCTATTGTAATGCAGCCACTTGTCCATGGGTCTTTCCATCCTAGATAGTCACCTTTCCTGGAAAGCACTTAGAGTCGAATATCAGTAAGTGGGTTTATAATCATAACAAGATCAATTGATTTAGGAGTGAGAGAAGATTGGTGTGGTCCTGCTCCATGTGTTGCTGGTTGCTTGAAGCTGTGGCTCTCCACGTCCATTAGCTTGTGGAGATCCGTGTCTAACTCCTGCAGGGTTTATCATTGGCTGATTCTCATCATCATGTTCGCAGCTGAGCATTCATAGCCTTAAGTAACAGCTTTCATCCCTTAGTGAGGACTCCTTTGCTGATCCATCTCCGTGCTGCATGAGGTACCAACGTGTGCTTACTCTCAGACTCGGTCACCTATTGCTTCCTGCACACAAAGGAAAACGAAAATAACCAGTAAAGGTTTCTAGAGTAAGCAAGACAAGCAAAAAGGGAAAAAGGAGACACGAAAATCAAGCTTGTTTTGCAGGACAAAAGCTAAAAAGGATATTCTGGCTACGTTGAAAAAGGAACTAGGGTGTTCTGATTTCAAGCAAAAAGGAAATTCTTTAAACTTTGTGTATAACTTCTCTAAGGTTTTCTAGCAGCCTAAACACCTTAATCTACTCGTAGTTCAAGGTAATTAAGTGATTTGCAGAGAGAACAAAGTGATCTAAAGAGACAATACCTTGCGGCTAGGGTTTAACAACTAGGGTTTCCGCAGCAAACAGAAAATCTCTAAACCTTGTCTAATCTCTCTGAATTTCGAGCAGCCCTAAACAGATTCATTACTAGGATCGTATATGCTTAATCAGATAATAGAGATGAAACACGATGAAACAAAAACAATAAGAGAGAAAACGAGCACTTCCCAACCAAAGTTGCTCTGATTGACCACTTGATGCGCCCCATAGGATGCTCTTGAGTTAGATGGGAATTGGATAGATCCTATAAGCAAGAACGAATCAGACGACTCAAGATCTTCAAGGTGTGGATTATAGATAGGATTGACGACGAGAGTGATGGAGATCTCTTGATACTCCTAGGCGACGATGTCTGGATATGGACACACAAATAGAGCCTTACTCTTGGATATACACACCAGAAACCTCAACTCACAAAAGACAAGAAGAAGAGAGAAAACTAGGTGATAAAGATCTGCGTGTCCACATATAGGGTTAGGTGAAACCTTAAATAAACGAAACCAGAGAACATACTCTCTCTGAGGGTTTCGAAAACTTTAAAAAATTAGGGAACTATAGTTTTTTATAACATATTTCAGCTACTTAAATGTAATACCTTCTACTGGTCTTGGGCCGAGATAGAGCCAAGTGATTATGTAAGACAAGTCGTGGCATCGTTAAGAACCTTCTCTCCGGAAAACCTCGTGGGACAAACCAAAAGCAAGGAAAAGAGCTGATGGGTTGTTCAAGACATCTCGGATCAAACCTTGTCCAAGACCTTCTTCTTGTTGTGGATGTGAAGTGGTATCCTACAACAGTCTCCTTAAGTTTCTTGACTCTGGAATGAGTCATGGGACCTTCTGGGAATGCTAGAGCATCTTCACAGGCTGCTGGTGCTTTATGGAATCATGGGGCTCGTCTAAGATCTCTCTTTGCCCTCATTCCAGTGATCACACATCATATTCCTTGGTGCTTTCCGATGATCACATCAGCTTGGATCATCAAATGTGGTGTCTTCATACTCCCCCTCACGCAACACGATTTTGTAGCCATCCTCCAGTGGAGTCTTTTGCTGGTGTTTTTTCTCCAAGCATACTAACACGTTCCTAGGATGCCTTCTCTGGATTGTTTGGGATGAGATCCTTGCGTAAACGAATCAAAAGACTCAACAGTTTACAAGACTTGTGATCGATTGGTGACACAAAGAGGTGTGGAGATCTCCTTGATACTGCCTGGGCACTAGATCGGATATGACACACCAAACTAGTGTTAGAATGAAGAAAAATTATGTTGGTGAAGGGACTAGCATCAAAAGATAAAGCATCAGAGGGACACGCTTGAATCCTGTCACTACAGTCTGCGGCACAAGTAACCCAACCTAACCTAGAGTGTCTTGGAAGTCAAGGCAGGTGGGGAACTCGTCCAGCTGAGTCTTCTAAAACAGACTGAAGTTAAATGAGAAATAAACCCTGAAAGTGAAGTACAAGGCCAGATAAGCTGTGAAGTGAAGAACAGGCAAATTAAGGTCAAGAAGGAACAAGGAGTGAAGGGCAAGGTTTCCCAACGTGACATACTGTATAAAGACAGGGAAAACCGTATGAAGACAGTAGAAATACTTTGGGGAAACTCTTGCCAAGTTTAAATTCAATTCAAACTAAAGTAGAGTACTGTTCCTTTCTCTTTAACCTTGTCCCCTTGTCCCTTGTCTGCTGGGGTAACTTGTCTAGTTATCTCCTTAATATACTTGTATGTAACCAGAAATAAATCAAGGAAAATAAGTTCCTCATATACTCTCTTTATTCTCTCCACGAAATTCTGCCTCTCTCTCTCATGTTCTTCATTTGTTCTTCATGTTCTTCAGTAAATTTCCCAGATTCTCTAATTCTTTCAACATTTCTCTCTGGTTTCTTACATTCTTATTCATCTAAATCGACCCATAATCTGTTCGAAAACTCCCTCCACACTTAAATCTACCTATTCTCACATGGTATCAGAGCTCTCAAACTCCTGAAAACCTATAAAAGCTTCCGCAATTCAGTTTCTGTTCTTCATCTTTTTCAAAACTCTGTTTCTTGTTCTATCCTTTATCCTCTGGTTCAAAGTGTTTCCAGGAGGGAAAAACCTCACCAGTAACTCAAGATAAAGGAGGTCTTTTGTCTCTGGAACTCAGAGAAAGCTTCAGCTCAGTCCAGCAAGCTTCATCAAAGTCCAGATTCAAGCTCAGTCTTTCACAACCAGTGGGTACACTCTATTGTCCACTGGTCCAAAACTCTCCAAGATGGAGAACACAAGAAGTATGGCGACTCCAATGTGGTGATTCCTGTGGTGCTCAAAGGCTCAAACTACCTCCTCTGGTCCAGGCTTGTGAAGACTGCTCTTCGGAGGGAAAGGCTTGTGGAATCATTGTACACAAGCAGCTCCATCTAATCTTCAAGATGGAGGCAAATGGCAGAAAGAAGATTTCATGGTTTTATTCATCCTCCAAAGCTCTCTTGAAGCTTCTATTATGGAGGCTTACTCATACTGTGAGAGTGCTAAAGAGCTTTGGGAGACTCTCCACAAGGTTTATGGCAACTCATCCAACTTGAGCCGAGTGTATGAGCTCAAGAAGGCCATAAACGACCTGTCTCAGGAGGAGATGGAGTTTACTGACCACTTTGGAAAGTTCAGGTCCCTTTGGGCGGAGTTTGATATGCTAAGACCATCTACAACAGATCCAACCGTCCTCAATGAAAGAAGAGAGCAAGACAAGGTGTTTGGGCTGCTCCTCACTCTTCATCCATCCTTCAATGATCTAGTGAAGCACATGCTGAGGTCAGACAAGCTGCCATCTCTTGAAGAAGTGTGCTCCCAAATCCAAAAGGAACAAGGGTCACACGATTTGTTTGAAGGAAAGGAGTCTCTTTCCCTTGCTAATCAAGCAGCTGCCTCTCCTCAGTCACCAAAGACTACTACAAGAAGGGAGGAGAGGAGAGGAGTCAGGTGTGAGCACTGCAAGCGAGATGGTTCATTCCAAGGAGAAGTGTTGGGATCTTCACCCACACCTCAAACCTTCCAAGTTCAGATGAACCATGGCCGTGGAGGTTCAAGGAACTAGCTCAGGTTCCTTGGTTGTAAGTTAAACCTCCTAAACTTCAATAAGAGCTGTTCAATTGTTTAAATTGTTTCTGGTTGTGTGTGTTATGTTCTAGGATTTTACAAGAGGTTTTGCCTAGTTCCTGTCCTAGTTAATTGTTTGTGCTTTTTGGTCTAGGCGAGTTGCTTAGAGCTTGTTGTGTGTATTTTTTGCATTGCTAGAGGCCTAGGAGAGTCTCCTGTCATGTGTTGCATTCATAGTTGTTGTAAGCTTGATTAGATGAGTTGTCTAGTCTATGCTACGTCGTATTGTGTGATAAAATGAGCCTAGGATTGCCGTGTAATTGATGAGTTATCATGCTTGAGGCATTTTAGGGACTTGGTTTGCGTGGATTTGAACTGGAATGAGTTGTTTAGATTCTGTCCATTGCATCTTGTTAATCATTATGATCAGACTTGGTGGGTTATCAAGCTCTGATCCTAATGTATGGTCTAATTCTTGCTGGAGTTGAGTGGTGTTTCAGGTACACAAGTGTTGTCCTCTGTCCATCATCAAACCAAGACAAAGAAGGAATACGTTACACATGATGTATATTCGTGTTAATCCAGAGCCTACACATGATGTAAATACCTGACCATGGAGAAATTGTTGGTGAGGAGTCCAGATGGTAATAAGTCGTGGTTGAGATAGGAATATGGCTGAGCTTTGATACTGTTGGTTTAGAGTGTTGCAAGAGTGAACATCCACCACTTGCATACTCCACTTTGATCTGAGGTGAGCAATGGACGACTTGGATCTCAGGGATTGCTCATCATTAACTAGAACCCTTAGTCGCCGGATATGACTCACCAGCAAGCTCTTGCACTCGACAAAGATCAGAGAGAAAGAGAGAATACAAAAGGTTATGTTAAAAGACTGCGTGCCTTAGAAAGAGGTTTACACGAGTTTAAATAGAAACCAAGGAACAGGGCTCCTTTAGGTTCGGAGAATCATAATGAAATAAAAACCATAGTCTAAACTTAAACTAAGATAGAAATGTGGTCAGTCCTAATATGCATACATATCATGCATATCCTAAGATACATCAACTAGGTGATTTGTGAAGCAAACTAAGGCCTCGTTAAAAACCTAACTTTAGAAAACCCATTGGGACAAAACCAAAGGTAGGGAAAAAGAGCACACTTAGGTTGCTTGCCTAGTTGATGATCAGCTTGATAAAGGGGTAGCTTGAATGGTGGTGAGGGTGTCTTGGTTGATCAAGCTTCGGCCAAGACAATCTTCTTGTATGAGTGACATCTTAAGTAATCCTCCAATAGCTTCCTTGAGCTTCTTTGATCTGGAACGAGTCATAGGCCCTTCTGGAATAGACAATGCATCTTCATCAATTGGTTTGTCCATCAGCTCACCATCTCCATTAGTTGGCTGGTCCATGATCACATCATCCCCTCCCTCTTGAAAAGGATTTGTCCTCAAATCTGGCTCATCTGCGACAAAAGGGATCAAGTCAGTAACGTTGAAGCTATTACTCACATCATACTTACCTTGGAGGTCCAGCTTGTAGGCATTGTTGCTGATCTTCTTTATGACCTCAAAAGGGTCCATCGACCCGCGGCATCAGTTTAGATTTCCTTTCATTTGGAAATCTCTCTTTCCTTAGATGTACCCACACTTGGTCACCAACTTCAAACACCTTCTCACGTTTTCCTTTGTTGGCATGTTTGACATACTGCTTTGTTTTATCTTCAATGTTACGTCTAGCTTGCTCATGAATCTGTTGTACCATCTCAGCCTTCTTCTTGCCATCCATACTAACTCTTTCACACTCAGGTAAAGGCATTAGTGTTGACATGAAGAAGAAATAATCTGGAAATAAATAAGACAAGGAAGAAGAATGTACTCGGATGGATTGTTGAAGAAGTGCTTGGTCTAATGAAACTTGGGACACAAGTCTGTCCGTACAGTTTATGAGTCTAGACCTAACCTAGCTTGGAAGGCAAGTAACCGGATGGGAACTTGTCAAGTATATTGTCTAAGTAACCAAAAGCACTCAGAAAGTAACCAGAAGCACTCAGGAAGTCTCTGGAAAGGTTGAGTGGAGCAGGGATCCGTTGGGGATCAAGACAAGGCAAGATATCACATGCAAGGTTTAAGAAGAGAGAGAGAGTAGACCAGTCACTTTCACTCTGCTGAATGAGCCCATTTTGTCTTCTTCACCAGCCTTAGTTTATTATTTTCTCCCTTGTCTCTTTGTAATCTGTCTCCCTATTTATGGGACTTATCCCAGAATTAATAAAAGCAAGGAAAACACTTTCCTCTCTCTTTATTCTCTGCCTACACGAAACCTCTCTTCTCTCTCTTGTTCTTCAGTTTGTTCATCATGTTCTTCCATTAAAATCTCTCTGAATCTCTAAACTTACATGGTATCAGAGCCATAAAAGCTCTTGAAACCTTATTCTCCCTATTCTCTTTCATTTCTTCCGCGAACTAACTCTGTTTCATCTATTCCTCTGTTTCATACTCTGTTTCATACTCTGTTTCATTACTCTGTTTCATACTCTGTTTCATTACTCTGTTTCATCACTAAGTTCATTTCGAAATTCTTGAAACACTCTATAACCTGCTGGAAAAGAGAGATTCAAGATGGAGAACTCAAAAACTCGTGGCCATTCCAGTGACCTTAACTGGTGTTAACTATCTGCTGTGGTCTAGACTAGCCAAGACAGCACTTGGAGGTAGGGGCTTATGGGAACATGTTTCTGTTGGAGAAGCCCCAACAAAAACCGTCCAAGACAAAGATGGTGTGGAGATGGTGGTGACTATTGATGACAAATGGGGTCAGGAGGACTTCATGGTGATGTCCATTATTCAAAACAGTCTGGAACCATCTATTTTGGCAGCTTACTCTTACTGTGAGAGCTCCAAAGAGTTGTGGGATACACTGCAAAAGGTGTATGGCAACATTTCAAACCTGAGTAGAGTCTTTGAAGTCAAGAAGGCTATCAACTCACTTCACCAGGAGAGCATGGACTTCAATCAACACTTTGGCAAGTTCAGAGCATTGTGGGCTGAGTTAGAAATGCTGAGACCAAGCACCCTGGATTCAAACATTCTTAATGATAGGAGAGAGCAAGACAAGGTCTTTGCTTTGCTTCTTACTCTAAACCCAGGGTACAATGATCTCATCAAACACATGCTCCGGGCTGAGAAGCTACCAACACTAGAAGAAGTTTGTGCTCAAATCCAGAAGGAGCAAGGCTCAGTAGGTCTCTTTGGAGGCAAAGGCGACTTGGTCTTAGCAAACCAAGCTGAAGGAGTTGCAAACAAAGGTTACTTTAAGGCTGAAGACAAGAAGGTGTGGATTTGTGACCATTGCAAGAAGAAGGGTCATGGGAAGGACAAGTGCTGGCTTCTCCATCCTCACCTCAAGCCTCAGAAGTTCAGGAATCCTTACAATGATGCAAGAGCTAACTTCTCTGGTGATATGGGCGAGCCATCTGCTCCAGGAACCATGCGCTCCTCCAATGGACTTGGACCTGGTGAGGGAAAGGCCTTAGCATCCAGTAGCTGCTCAACCTTGAGGACAACTCAAGATGAAGTCATCAAGCGCTCTGACATTGAGGCTCTCATCAAAATCCTCAAGGAAAACTCTGGTAACACACTTCGTACCTCTTTACATGCTTCAAATAGTGGTATCTCCTTGAATGCCTTAGCTGGTTCTGAATTTACAAAACCTTTAGTTATAGATTCAGGAGCTAGTCATCACATGATTAGTGATCTAAACTTGATTAAAAATATTGTTCCTGCCTTAGGAAATGTTATGATAGCTAATGGAGAAAGAGTTCCAATTAAAGGGATAGGTGATCTTAGGTTATTTGAAAAAGATTCTAAAGCTTTTTACATGCCTAGTTTCACATCCAACCTGTTATCAGTTAAGAGAGCTACCAATGACTTGAATTGCAAGGTTACCTTCACTCCTAATGATGTCTACTTTCAGGATATTGAAACTAGTAGGTTTCTTGGCAAAGGTGTGACCAAGGGAGACTTGTACTTGCTTGAAGACACCAAGCTTGCAACCGATTTATCATGTGCTTTAAATTCAAGTTTTAATTTCCCTAAAGATGTAATGTGGCATGCTAGATTAGGACATCCCCATTCTCGTGCCTTGAACATCATGCTTCCTAGTATCTCTTTTAAAAGTGATTGTGAGGCTTGTATCTTAGGCAAGCATTGCAAAAATGTGTTCCCTAGATCAAGTACTATCTATGAAAATTGCTTTGACCTTATTCACTCTGATGTTTGGACTGCTCCATGTGCATCTAGAGAACATCATAGATACTTTGTAACATTCATAGATGAGAAGTCTAAATACACATGGATCACACTGCTGCAATCAAAAGATAGGGTCTTAGAAGCTTTTATAAATTTTCAGAGTTATGTGTCTAACCATTTCAATGCCAAGATAAAATTTTTTAGATCCGATAATGGAGGGGAATACACAAGCAATGCATTTAAACAACACTTAGCAAAGCATGGGGTGATCCATCAAACCAGCTGCCCATACACACCTCAACAGAATGGTGTAGCTGAGAGAAAGAATAGACACCTCATGGAGGTTGCCAGTGAAATCTTTAGAGATTGAGAGAATATAGAGACAAGATTAGGCAGAAACAAAGAGAATCAAAGAGAATAGATAGAGATTAAGAAGAGAATTGTGTAGAGGAATCCATTTCGCCTAAGAGAGAAAGAGAGAGACTGAAGACTATTTTTTCATTGATACTCGACAAGGATACATAAAGAGGAGCTACAAGGGTTTCCAGAAACAAAAAGGAAGAGCAAATGTGTGGACAGAAATGAAAGGAGCCTTTTTTTCAAACGGTCAATCAAGGAGAGCCACAAGAAGAGCATCAGCATCTTTTAGGGAATATGCTGATCACTGTACAGTCTGTCCACGCCTTATCCATATTTCTTTAACCTCTTAACTCCTCAGCATACCTCAACTCAACACTCCCCCTCAAGCTTGACCATATGGAACAAGTCAAGCTTGGAAGGCTATGAGGTCTTCCTCATTAAAAAACTCACCAAGAAAAAACCCTTTTTGGGATAAAACCTTGATGAGGGAAAAAGAGTAAAGACCCCATAGCAGGGGATTAGCTAAGTTGGGTTAGATCAATGAGTCCCAACCGGTCATGGATGGACTCCATTGTCTTTTGTCTAGCAGCCTTAGTGAATATATCAGCTAACTGATCCTCACTCCTAGTATAGCACGGTAAGATCACTCCTAACCCAATCATCTGCCTCACCTTGTGGCAATCAACCTCAATATGCTTGGTCCTCTCGTGAAACACTGAGTTGGTGGCTATGTGGATGGCTGCTTGGTTGTCACAATGCATTGTCATTGGAGTGGACTGCTCAATACCAAGGTGTTTCAGAATGCCTTTGATCCAGACAAGCTCATTTGTCAGCTTCAACATTGCTCTATACTCGGCTTCAGCACTAGAGCATGACACCACCTTTTGCTTCTTGCTCTTCCATGTAACTAGGTTCCCTCCAATGAATGTGCAGTAGCCAGTAGTGGACTTCCTATCTGCTCTATCACCAGCCCAATCCGCATCACAGTAGCCAACCACTTCAGTGCTGTTGTTGCATCCCATCCACACTCCTTGGCCAGGTGAACCATTGAGATAGCTCAGGATCCGTTCCACCATGTTCCAGTGATGCTCCTTTGGGACTTGCATGTGTTGGCTCACCTGGTTCACAGCAAAACAAATATCAGGACGTGTGATGGTTAAGTATATTAGCTTACCAACTAGCTTTCTATAAAGCTTGGCATCCTGAAATGGTCTGCTGTCTTCTATCTCCCCCTCACGAGGAACCTTATATCCATCTTCCATGGGCATCCTTGCCATCTTTCCTCCAAGTTTACCTGCATCTTTCAAAAGATCAAGGGTATATTTCCTTTGGGACATGAACAATCCTTCCTTGGACCTACAAATCTCAATCCCAAGGAAGTATTTCATTTCTCCCAAGTCTTTAATTTCAAATACAGATTTGAGATAATCCTTAGTAGCTTTAATACCTTCCTTGTCACTCCCAGTTATGACGATATCATCAACATAGACTAGGAGGACAATGATACCTGATGTGGAGACAAGGGTGAAAAGGGTATGATCAAGCTCAGATTTGATGAAGCCTCGGCCATTCAAGGTAGTGCTCAGCTTGTGGTACCAGGCTCTTGGAGACTGTTTCAACCCATAGATAGCCTTCTTTAACCTCAGTACATTCCCTGGTTTCACAAGACTTTCAAGACCAGGAGGAGGATACATATACACCTCTTCTTCCAACTCTCCTTGCAAGAAGGCATTCTTCACATCCATTTGCCATAAGTTCCATCCCAAGTTGGTTGCAACCGAAAAAACAATCCGGATAGTATGGAGTTTTGCCACAGGAGCAAAGGTGTCAACATAGTCCTCTCCATAGGTTTGAGTGAATCCTCTTGCAACAAGTCTAGTTTTCTTCCTTTCTATCTTCCCATTTGGTAGGTACTTGATGGTGAAGATCCATCTACTAGTAACAGCCTTCTTCCCTTTTGGCAGCTCACTCTCATACCAAGTCTCATTCTTGATCATTGCCCCTGCTTCATCACCCACTGATTTCCTCCACTCTATTGACCTTAGGTAATAAAGAAGACAAAGAAATAAAGAGGATGGGCTTACTTGGGAGGCAAGGCAATCCGTACAAGTGTACGGAATGACTTGACATACAAGGCACCCATCCGTGACCTAGAAGAAACTTGAGAAGCAAGGAAAAGAAGAGCCACTCGCCAAGTTTGAATATTCAAACAAGAGTGAACCGTTGGGAAGCAAGGAGACAAAGGAGAGGATTTGTTTATAGTTAAAGTCACATGTGCTGAACCCTTCCACTTGCAACCAGACCGTTCAGCACAAGTCACTTTCACCCACAGAACCTCGGCCAGAGCATCTTTATTTTATTCATTTCCTTTTGTCTGTTCAGAAGTGTACAGAAGGCATCTTGCCTATTTAAATTACTTGTATGTATTGGAATGAGGATTAAATAAAGCTGGAGGTGATAAAGAGAACAAGCAAATCCGGAACAAGCAGATTTGAATCTGTCCGTACAGTCTTGGCTTGCAAGTTACCAAACTTAACCTAGAATGACTTGGGAGACAAGGAAGGTGTGGAATTCGTCCAGATTAATATTCTGAAGCATATTTGAAGTTTAAATTAAGCTCCTGACCGTTGGAGTGAGCTGAGGCAAGTGGGGATTTAATTAGAATAAAAGTCACATGTTCTCTTAAGAGAAAGAGAGTTGTTGGGAGCTGTCACTATCTCTTCCTTGCTGCAGAAACTCTCTTGGCTTCTTCCTCATGCTTAGTTTATTCATTTGTTAGTTATGAATTGTTTATTCAGCCTTTGTCTTGTTGCTGCTGCTGTAAACCCTAAGGCTCTCCTCTATAAATAAAGAGGCAGCCTCATTGTAATGGAAACACAAGAAAATAAGAGATAAGCTTTCTATAAAACTCGTGTACTTCCATCTTCTTTACTAAGTGTTTAGCAAATCATTCACAATGTAGAGAGATAGAGTTACACGGATTTGGGTCTGCCTAAGGGCAGATCAGTGCTTACCCATTACTCTAAATTAGTCTAAACTCTTCTTTATTTTCTTCTATTCTCTAGCTTACTGATTCTAAATCCTTGTAGCTTAAAGAACACAAACCATCAGTGTTGTGTTACTTCACAAGGATAGATTCATACTAGAGTTTTATTCTGCTCTTAGTTTAATTCTAGAGTTATTGTATCAATCTCACAGCCACTTAATCTCTCTAGATTCAGATGGTTGTGTAGATTATTTTTGCTGAGAGGATTCAATCACAAGTTGATTGTCTCTTCCATTCTTAAAGAGTGAGTTCATGTTCTTAGCTTTTCTTAGCTTTTCCAACATGGTATCAGAGCATAGTTGCTCTCTTGGGCTGAACTCACTTCTTATATTTTGATTTTCTTCATTCTGAAGCTCTCTCTCACTTTGAAATAGTTTTGATGAGCTGTGTGGCTGGGATTCAAAACATGGGCAGTAGAGAGTTTAGATGAAGTATGTTTTCCAAAATTCAAGATGCAATCTTTAAATGTTTTTTTTTAATCAGTGACTCTCCCCTTGATCTCCTCATTATTTAAGGTTTGGATGAAAGACTGAAATATGTTCTTACCAGCCTGAGGGAGGGAGAAAAGATTATACTTGTGTCTTGGAAAAAAAACACTTGAATCGATTTCAAAAATGTGTGTGTTCTTCATCTTGTCTAATGACTTCTTTTAAGAGGACAAGATGAAGTTCGGTTTTGTTGGTTCCTCTCTCCTATGTGTAAGCTTTGGTCCTGATCCTGAGTTGGGATTATAAGAACAAAGCCTAAGGGAGGGCAATGGAACAAAAGACTTCATCTGTTTTGGTTTAAAATTGATTGTTTACAAAGATGAAGTTCTTTCTCCTTAAAACAGTAGCAGTCTTTTATCCCCTTTGTCTCTCAATATTTTCAAACTTGGTAAAAGACTTTGTGTCTAGTGAAACCAATGCTTGAGGGAGGGAGAGAGACTGATGGTGAATTGATGAAAAATGATTTGCAAGAGCATTTGAGTTTCAGATTTAAAGAAAGGCTCTTTGAAAGGGATTTGTCTTAAAACAATTTCTGCCTTTGAAAAATGTTTTTCAAATATTCCAGAGTATTTTAAATTTATTTTTTAGTATCTTTGCTTGGTTTGTTACAAGCTTGGAAATATTTTAGAAATTGATTTCCCCTTATGAAAATGTTTTGAAAAGTAATCTAAAATTCTGGAAAGTATTTTTTTAAAATTATTTTGATAAGTTCTTGATGAACTCTTGGTTTAGTAAAACCATTTTAAAAGGTTTTAAATCCTTAGAAAAGTGTTTAGTAAAACCATTTTCTTCTCTTGGCCTTTATGGCCTTTGAACTTGGTTGATGGACAAAGAATTGTGTTCCATTGACTCTTGTTCTTTTTCTCCAGAAATCACCTTTGTGTGATCTAATCCCTTAATGAGGTATTGTTGTTGTTAAGGTTGCAGGAATCTCTTGAAGGGAGCATGTCCTTGCATCCATGAAATAAAAGACTGGTTGAGAAGTTATTGCCTCTCCAAAATTGTTGATCAACCATGAACGCCTTAGGGCTGTGGTTTGATGTTTTGCTCAGCCATAGAACCTTGAAGGTCATGGACTGAAGATGCTTCTGCTTACTTGGAAACTCCGATGAAGTGAGTTGTCCTCTTGCTCCTGTAAACTGGTGGGAAGTGAATGCCTCACCAACACTGTGGCTCAGCCATGATGCATACTTGAGCATGATGCTCTGATGTGTTTGTCAGCCTTATGCCTTGACTATAGCTTCCGCAAAACAGAGCAAGACTCTGTCCATCCATTTTACTCTGGTTACTTCTAACACTCTTTATACTTTGGTTACTTATACTCTCATTTTACAATGATCATTCACTCTCTGTTTAATGCATTTTTGCTTTCTCCTTTGGCACTTTTGGAACTTCCACAAGCGTGAGTGTGCCCTCACTAGGAAGTTCCACCACTGATTTTGCCTTTGATTTTCTAAGTTCACAGATTCAAATGATTGATATGATGATAGTCTCATTGAGACATGAAGTTAAATGTGTGGGCACAGAACATATCTGAAGTTAGAACCGATTGCCCCAGCTTGAAGAACCTGGTGTGAAGAGTCTGGTGGAAAGCGATGGATCAGCTTGACAGAAGGAGTCTGTTGCCTGGAGGTGCAAGCACATACTGTAGTTAGAACCAATGGAGACCTTTAGGGTGGAAGTTGATGGATCAGCTCAGATGTGACTGGTTCTCTCTCTGGTGGATCATGGACCATTCCATTGATTCACTTGGCAGTTCTAAAATTGCTTCCGCAAAACTCTCATTCTTACTCTTACTCTTACTCTCCATTATTCTCTCATATTCTCTCATACTCTTGTTACTAATTCTCTGGTTACTTTATTCTCTCCATCATTCACTAATTTTGTGCTTTGAATCTGTCCATACTCAACAGGTTCTAAGTTTAAGAATTGTGATTGGTGTTTGTACTTGGTTGTCTCAAGAAGACAATACAAGTTTGGTTGATCTAGAGCAACATCAGAAGCAATCTTTGGGGGTTAGAACCAATTGCCTCAGATTCATGGACCCAAGACAAGAAGATCTTGAAGAGAAGTGGCTGTAGGAAAGTGATGAATCAACTCACCAGCAAGATGTTAGCTAAGGGTCAGTATGCTTCATGATGAAGCATCAAGAAGACACAGCCATGGAGCAGTGTGTACTTCCATTTTGTGTTAAAGAAAGAGGTGGTGCACAAGTTCAAATCATGGCGCCAACACCATCAACAATCAGTTCAGGTCATGGCGGTTCAAAGACATGTTCAAACTGCAAAGAGGACCATGAGCAAAGAAGTTTCAAGTCCAAATAAAGCCAAGGTCATAGCTATCCAAATGCACCGCAAAGGCTATACTCTTTTTGCCCTCATCATGGTTTTATCCCAAGGGGTTTTACATGGTGAGGTTTTTAATGAGGTAGTCATTTGTGTGTTGCAAGCTTGGCCTTTGGTACATAAACCCTCGTGATGACCCAGCAGTCCAAGCTTGAGGGAGGGTATTAGAGTGTGGAGATGAGAAGGCCAAACATAAGTGAAGGCCAAGCATCTCCATATGAAAGAAGAGAAGTATCTTCTGCAAATGGTCTTGAAGTGTGAAGCAAGTGGCGCCTAATCTGAGTATGAAGTAAAGGGTGCTTATTTGACATTGAAGAGAGGCCATGATCCAGAGTTTATGAGTCACTCAACCTCACCATAAGGCTCATAAACTCACTGGCCAATCCCTAGGCTGAGAGGCTTGTACTCTTTTCCTAAGTGTGGTTTTATCCCAAAGGGTTTTCTATTCTTAGGTTTTTAATGAGGCAAGTACTCTCAGTTCCAAGCTTGCCCAAGGATCTCCTATGGTCAAGCTTGAGGGGGAGTATTGGAATGAGGATTAAATAAAGCTGGAGGTGATAAAGAGAACAAGCAAATCCGGAACAAGCAGATTTGAATCTGTCCGTACAGTCTTGGCTTGCAAGTTACCAAACTTAACCTAGAATGACTTGGGAGACAAGGAAGGTGTGGAATTCGTCCAGATTAATATTCTGAAGCATATTTGAAGTTTAAATTAAGCTCCTGACCGTTGGAGTGAGCTGAGGCAAGTGGGGATTTAATTAGAATAAAAGTCACATGTTCTCTTAAGAGAAAGAGAGTTGTTGGGAGCTGTCACTATCTCTTCCTTGCTGCAGAAACTCTCTTGGCTTCTTCCTCATGCTTAGTTTATTCATTTGTTAGTTATGAATTGTTTATTCAGCCTTTGTCTTGTTGCTGCTGCTGTAAACCCTAAGGCTCTCCTCTATAAATAAAGAGGCAGCCTCATTGTAATGGAAACACAAGAAAATAAGAGATAAGCTTTCTATAAAACTCGTGTACTTCCATCTTCTTTACTAAGTGTTTAGCAAATCATTCACAATGTAGAGAGATAGAGTTACACGGATTTGGGTCTGCCTAAGGGCAGATCAGTGCTTACCCATTACTCTAAATTAGTCTAAACTCTTCTTTATTTTCTTCTATTCTCTAGCTTACTGATTCTAAATCCTTGTAGCTTAAAGAACACAAACCATCAGTGTTGTGTTACTTCACAAGGATAGATTCATACTAGAGTTTTATTCTGCTCTTAGTTTAATTCTAGAGTTATTGTATCAATCTCACAGCCACTTAATCTCTCTAGATTCAGATGGTTGTGTAGATTATTTTTGCTGAGAGGATTCAATCACAAGTTGATTGTCTCTTCCATTCTTAAAGAGTGAGTTCATGTTCTTAGCTTTTCTTAGCTTTTCCAACAGTATGCAGTTTACACAAAGCAAGGAATAATATCTCCTTCTCTATTCTCTCTTATTCTCTCGTGCAAACACTTCTCTCTCTCTCTCTCCTCCTGTTCTCGAATCAAACTCCCCTTTTCTCTTGTGTTCTTCATTCTGTTCTTAACAAAACTTACATGGTATCAGAGCCTTTTGGCTCCTAAACCTATTTTTTCTTCCGCAAAACTACTCTATTCTCTTCACTCTTTCTTTTCAACCGATCAGTTCTTGAGTTTCTTGAAGAACATCCTTTTATCCAGTGGATAATAGCTCTGTTCTTGCGAGTTCTTCAACTGTTCTTCATCTTTGTTTGCTTCTTATTTTCTTGAGACATAGAGAGATAGCTTGTTCCTATTTGTTTTCTGTCTAAACTCTTATCCAGAAACCAAATATTTTCCAGTTTTCTTTCAAAACCCTCAAGAACACCCTTTTACCCACTGGATAATAGCAACTCGAAATGGAGCAAAACAAGGCAGTGGTGATTCCAGTCACTCTTAAAGGAGTGAACTACCTTCTATGGTCAAGATTGATCAAGAATGCCCTTGGTGGAAGAGGTTTATGGTCCCATATCACTCCTGGTGAGGCGTTAAAACAAACCAGCCAAGGAGAAGATGGAAAGGAGATTGTGGTGGTAGATGAAGGCAAATGGAGTCAAGAGGACTTTATGGTGCTGAATATCATCCAGAGCTCACTTGATGGTCCCATAATGGAGGCCTACTCTTACTGTGAAACTGCAAAGGAGTTGTGGGATACACTACAGAAGGTGTATGGTAACATATCCAACCTCAGTAGGGTCTTTGAAGTGAAGAAAGCTATCAACTGCTTGAACCAGGAAGACATGGACTTTAACCAACACTTTGGTAAGTTCAGAGCTCTCTGGGCAGAGCTGGGGATGTTGAGGCCATGTACCACTGACCCTACTACCCTGAATGAGAGGCGTGAGCAAGACAAAGTGTTTGGTCTACTCCTCACTCTCAACCCAGCTTACAACGACCTCATTAAGCATATTCTGAGGGCTGATAAGCTACCAAGTCTAGAATAGGTGTGCTCCCAAATCCAGAAGGAACAAGGCTCAGTTGGTTTGTTTGGAGGAAAAGGAGAACTCAACTTAGCCAACAAGGCTGAGATAGTATCTGCAAACAAGGCCTTCTTCAAACCAGAAGATAGGAAGAAGTCAGTGACTTGTGATCATTGTAGGAAGGTCGGCCACATGAAGAACCAGTGCTGGATCCTTCACCCTCATCTCCGTCCTCCATCAAGATTCAACCAGGCTAGAGCACATGAGGTGCATCAACAGAATGTCCAGCCCACCATTCAGCCGGTGCATCAACAGAATGGAGGGAGAGCCATGAACTCCACTGCTCACATTGCTGGAACATCTACTCAGCTTAACCAGGAGGACTCTCTAATCCGCAAGTCAGACATTGAGGCTCTCATAAAAGCCCTCAATGCCAACTCTGGTAACATCAGTAGTAATGTTCATAATGCTTTAAATACAATTCAGAACATATCTCAACCTGCTAGGCCATTAATCATAGATTCAGGGGCATCTCATCATATGATCAAAGATGCTAAACTGATTAGTAATGTTCAACCTGCTCTTGGAAATGTGATGATTGCAAATGGTGATAAGGTACCCATTGAGGGCATAGGGAACTTGAACCTGTTTGGTAGAGAGTCTAAAGCCTTATATATGCCTACATTTGCATCTAACTTGCTCTCTGTTAAGAAAACGACTTCTGATCTTAATTGTCATGTGATTTTTAGTCCTAATGAAGTTCATTTTCAGGATATTGAGACAAGTAAGATGATTGGAAAGGTTGTAAGCAAAGGAGACCTCTATTTGCTTGAAGACACCAAGCTTAAATCAGATTTACCTTATGCTCTTAGTTCTGCTTCTGTTTTAGATTCTAATGTATTAT
>CAJHQP010009700.1:0-21402 GCA_905132765.1 Moricandia arvensis
GCCAAGAGGTTTCTGCACAAGGAAGAGATAGTGACATCCAACAGCTTTTTCTTTAGAGAAATGTGATTTTATCTTATTTAAATCCACTTCTCTAGCCTCTTCTACAGCAGTCACATGTTATTATTTAATTTTAAATTGCCTCTGAAGTTAGCTGGAACGAATTGAACTTGCCTGCTTCAAAGAACTCTAGTCAAGTTTGGTTGCTTGGAGGTCAGACTGTACTCAGAAACACTACAAGAAATGTGGGTATTAATGTCGGATTAATAGGTTTTTAAGTTATGCTATTGTATATTGACAGTTTGTTTTTTATAGCGTGTTTTATCAATTTAAACGCATATGTTTGTTATCGAGGCGAAAATTTTATTTTTAGCGGCGTTAATTTGCTAGTGTAGGTGTTCTTACATTTGTAGATCAAGTAAACTGCTATATGTTGTAAATAATCTCAATATTTAGCAAAGATCAATGTTTATCTTTATCCTATGTTTTATCTATAACACATTTAGGCGCCAATACTTACTAAAATCACTTTTTGGCACAAAACGTTTGGTAAAATATTTTTCTTTTCTAAGTCATATTATTTCTTTTCTTCTGAAGAAAAAAAATCCAATTTTCCTCTTTCACATTTTATACGAGAAATCAGCCGAACAGAATTGAAGCGACAACTTGATGAAAGAATCAAACGAGTTGCTCTCTCTGTCTTTAATGAATACTCCTCCTCTTCCAATTTCACACTCACCGTCTCACGCCACCACAACACATTTTTTTCGACTCTCTTGCTCGTTTTTTCATCATTGCGCTGAAAGTGAAGCTTGAAGATGGTGTGGTTTCGAGCTGGTTCTGTGTGACGAAGCTTGATTACAAAGGACCTGAATCAGGATGGTTCATACGGACGAGGACACGCTCCCTACCTTTAAAATGTTCCTTTCACTCAATTTTTACAGACGGGAAACCTAAAAGCACCTGCTTATGTCTGTTCAACTAAACATTCACAAGTCTCTGTTCTTCCTCTCCATCGATAATATGTAGTCTCTCTCTTCTTCTCCATTCGTTGATTTGATTTCAGGGAGTGAAGCATTTAATGTTGATGGTTTACGCTGAAGCAGACACGAGGATTACTGTTTCCTACTCGTGTTAAACCGTAAGCTCTTTCTCTTAATTCTATATCTCTTTTCAGATTTCTATTTTTTTTTTGTTGTTTGTGCTGTTTCCTTCTTGTTGTAGTTGTTGGTTCAATGTAGTTTTTTTGTTGTGCTTAAAAGTGGAGATTCTTGCAGTAACCATTTTTCCTGCTTACTAGTGACAATAACTCGAAATACTTTTTTCAAACGTTCTGAGTTAGTTAAGGAATGTTAGTTATCCTTAATTTTGTAATAGATAGTCATTGTTTCTAATACATTGCTTTTTATCAACTCAACTTGGTCTTTTAGGCCAAAGATTCATCTGAGTATCTGTTTGGAATATGGAGAGAGACATTCACTGATACTTTTTATATGATTGAATCCTTGTAGAGCAGATGAGTGGGACTGAACAATGGGCAATGTGAAGGAGAATTGGAAAGGGTGGTGAGCAAAAGGAGAAGAAGCATTTTAAACTTGTAGATAAAACATGGGGAATTTTACGCTCAGAGCTTTCTGGTGATGGTGAACCTTTATCATGTGAAGCGTTATCGACAGTAGAGGTGACTATAAGAGCTTAACCTGGTCTTCTCAATGATTGTGCAGCTTCTAAACATAGAAAACCTGTTTTTGACTTTAGATATTTTGTTCTCCGAGTTGAAGAGAAAAATAGGTACTATCGTTACTATAAAGATTTGTTATAGTTGTAGTAGTTGAGTTTTTGAGTTTACTTAATTTGACAGCATTGTCAGGTGGTCGTGTCGATGCTTTTATTAGACTCGGTTCCGGACGAGAAGCTATAAGCATATGACTGCCAAATCAGTACTTACATGAACACAGTGAAGTACGTTTTCCACTTTTAAAAACTCCTAGTCGTCTTTGACATCTCTGAATCTTATCTCTTGTCTTTCTCTTTGCTAAAGGTACTTGAACAAGAAGAAAACAGAAAGGGAAAAAACACTTTCAATACACTTCATCTATCGATTACAACTTAAAAGAAGGAGAAACCATTGTCTTCAACTAAAAATGTAAGATTTACAAGTATTGCGCTAGGGTACATGTTCTGTTTCTTATTTTTCACATTGAGATGATTGAAACAGAGGAATGATCAAGACACAAAGTCTAAGTTGGTGATAAGAGTCTCAGTAATCTCAGTGGAAGCAAAGAGTTCATGCTAATGCACATTACTCTGATCTCGCTCTTGTAACATGTGATGTCGATGAGATAGCTGCTGGTTCGAAGTCTAGCTTTGTTCATGCTGATGCACATGGCTATTGTTTGGTATATATATTTTGGATGCACATGATATGATGGCTTATGTGAATCAGATGAACAACAATTTATAATTTATGCAATATATTTTTAACATGAAATGGAGGAGGATAACAAAAGATGATATTTAAAAGGTTATGTTTAAAATTTTGATTTGTAAATAACATTTTTTATGACTGCTCATAAATTTAAAATTTTATATAAAATGTTATATTTAATAATCAAATAATCGTTTATATATAAAGTACCTATTTAAATAAATTTAAGATATATATATAATTATAGGGTTTTGGAGTTCAGTGTTTTGGGTTTAATTAGATTTAATATTAACTTTCAGATTAGATTTAAAATTTGAAATTAAGATCATAAATAGAGTTTAAAGATTTTAATTAGAGTTTAAGATATATGATTAATTTAGGGTATGATATAGGTATCCGTTTATGGTTTGGGGTTTGGGGTGTAGATTTAATTTTAAGTTAGAATATAAAATATAAATTTTGAATTTAAAATTAAAATAATGATTAAATATAAAAATATTAAATTTTAAGAGTTGTACTTTAAATTTTAGGTTAAACTCTAATCTTAAACATAAACTTCAAAACTTCATATTTCATAATATAACTTCAATATTAAATTTAAACTCAAAATTAAATCATTAAAAAATATAAGCACACATTTAAATTCTAGACCTTAAATGCTAAATCTTAATCTACCATAAATCTAATACCCTAAATTAAACCCCTAAACATAACTCTCTACTATAACCCTAAACTATAAAGTATGTGAGTGTTTTAGATTAGATTATAGATAAAGATAGAAATAAATGTTCGAGGTTAGGTATAAGATTTGAAAAGTATGAATAATGTTTGTGTTGTTACATTAAGATTGAGTTTAGGTTGTTTAAAAAATTTAGAATAAAATAGAATTTAGAGTTTAGGGTTTTCAAATATACCATGAATTTAAGTTTTAAGAATGTGTTTAGAGAAAAATGAGTTAAAGTTTGATACTAAATATAAAACTAACTTCAAATTTATATCAATCTAAAACTATATACTTAATTATATGCTAATTCTATTTCATAAGTCTATACCCTAAAATCTATTTCATAAACTATAATTTCAATTTATAAACCCCAAACATTACTAAAAAACTAAAATTTTTAAATTCAAATGTAAATTTGAATTATCTCAAATAATTTATGTACATTACAATTTTATCATATACTTTGTGTATTAAACAAAATAGAATAGAAAAGTAACTAAAATTTTTGATTGGTTAAAACAGCTGACCAATAATATAGAAGGTGAGGATCAGCCCTTTTCACAACCGCGTTGGATTACCTAAATCTAATGGACAAGATCTATCTCCCTAATCTCTTCTCTTTGTCTTCCCTCCCTTTCTCTTCTCTTTTTTCCGGCTCTTCGTTAATTCTCCACCAGACCTCGTCTCAGAGATCGTTTGATCTCCTCACCACCATGACAGGTAAACCCAGTTCACCTTCCTCTTATCTATTCTCTCTTTCTCTTCGTCTTCCTGTATACTTGTAATTGATTTTTGTTTTGTTTACAGATCTAAGAAGGAGCATGGAAGGAGAAGAGTGGTGTTACAGAGCTGCGTCTCCAGCCTCGTCTCTATCTCTCTCTCTCTTTCTCTCTTTCTCTCTGCGTTCTGATTCAGTGTTGCTTTTATGTTCTTAGTTAAAAGAAGATGTGCCCGCAGATCGTCCATACCAGAGATCATCAGGTTTCGATTCGCCTTTATACCATCTAATTGAACGTTTATCTATGCAAAGTTTCTACCTTTGGATTCAGTTTGGGGTTTTGAAAATTCTGAGCAATGGTCTGAAGAATAGCTTAAGGTCGTATATTTTGTATTGTTTTGCTTGTAAAGTAAATCTTATTAGTTAGTGATGTGGTTACAAGGTTTTGGAGAACTTGATGCGACTCTTGATGTTGGTGGTGTGTATGATCCTGAGAGTGAACGTTATGACCATCACCAGTAAGGCTTCACTGAAGTGTTTTGTCATCAGTTTAATACCAAACTCAGCAGCGCAGAGCTTATCTATTATGTAAGAGGAATTACATTACATTCTTGTGATATTGTGTGGCTTGTAGAGACATTTGTGCTGATGCTTCTGCCTTTAGCACTATGGCTTGGAGATAATTCTAAGGAGCTTCAGCTTGATCAGAAACATCCTAATGTGCAAAGATTGTTTCTAGCTGTATACTAAAACTTCATTGAGGTATCCAGAATTTGTTTGCTTAATTATAATATTTTGGTTTTATGAGCTATTTTGGTCTTCGTTTTCTTCTTGTGTGTATTAGACGCTGAGAAGGAGAAGCTGTGGAGCCGGAAGATATCTTTCAGGTCGATGGTGAAGCCTGAAGTGGAGACATCCGTGAAGCGAAGGAGTAGAGGTTGGGCTTGAGAAGAAGAAATGACTGGTTTTTAGTTTTGTAATATTAGTTTTGGTTTTGGTTTGCTTAATTAGTTTGTAAAATTAGGATTAGGTTTTGGTCAGTTTAGTTTTGTAAAACTGATTTAATAAATAAATATTTTTTAATATTAAATCAATTCGTAAATATTTTTCAATAAATTTCTGATAATTTAAAAATAAATTAATAACATGATCATTGCTATCTTTGTATAGGTAACATCAAATTAATGAGTTTTAATATACATTTGTATATCGTTTTTATAAGTATTACAAGTTGCATAGACAACGCGCTATTGTTGTTTATTTTAATATAGCATAGTACGATCTGTTTCGCGTATCGAAAGTGTCGGACCTATTATGACAGGGCGATCTCAGAGCGTTTTATAGGAGCACTATGGTAGTGATCTCATAGCATTTAACGTCTCCTAATAAAACCATATTCTTGTAGTGAAAAACTCCAACTTCAAGTATCTGAACTCTTCTCTCTCTCTTCTTCAGTTTGGTGTGGAGATGCTTGCCTTTACTTCTTTGTGGCCTTCACATCTCCTTGTCTTGCTTCACTCTAATATAAATCAAGTTCTTACATCGTGATTTATTCTGGTTTTATTGTATCAAGAAGAATTGCCAAATCTCCAAACATGGTAACTAGAATCACTTCGTTAAAAGTGGGATAACTTCTTCATCATAACTCCAATGATATTGATTCAAATCCAGGTGATTCTGTTGTGTTTTAAGAGTTCTAACAACTCTGGTTGTGTGTGTTGAGAGGGAAAACGAGATTAGATAGTTGGTTTGGTAAAGAAGAAATATGATGAAACAAAAGTATGAACTTGATTAGAAACTAGAGACTTTGAGAGATTATGGAGAGATTTAGAGTATAGAAAGGGGTAGACTAAGGGAAACTAATCAAGACACACTGATATTATTCTCTAAGCTTTTATCTTTCATTCATGAAGGAGGAGAGGCATTGTGCCTCCTCAGTCGCTTAACCTTACAAGAGAGCATACACATGCTTTTCTATTCTTACAAGAGTCTATGCTAATACCCTAAATCCTATGGATAGAAACACTTGATAGAATGGATGGTCTAGATGGAGAGTTGACTGGTCTTGGTCATATCTGATGCAAGTTGGCGTGGAGAGGAGAGCATGGATGGCTGAGATGCTTCCCATTTGAATTAAACGGCCAAGATGAGCTTTTGGGAGCTTTTGGGAGGATAAGGCATGAAAGGTAAAGCACCTTTATCACATTTACCTTTCCATCCTGGTTTCTTATCTCTTAAGATGCTGAGGCATATTCCTTGCCTTTACACACACTCCAACGTCCATAATACCACACCACAAGCTCACCACATTTTGAATATCACTTTTCTGGTTTGGTTTATCACCTTGTGTCACAAGTAACCTTTAGTTCCTTGTGACCCAAGTAATATCAATAGTAACACCAAACCCTATATTTCCTTTAGCTCAAATGGTTCATCTCTAGAGTGAATTTTATGCAACTTAAGGTCCTTTGGTCTTGTATGGATCCGTACGGTCCGAGTACATCCGTCTGTACCAAATCCATACAAGCCCTAACCCTAAACTTGCACACTACTTCATCTCTTCCCAAATGGTGTCTAAGTCATTCCTTGACTTGACCCTAACCTTTCACCAGCCTTAGATCACTCCTTGATCATCTTAGACACTCCTAAAGCACACCATTGCTTTCCCGGAGCTCTAACCCTAATCTTGCACTTGACCATCTCTCTCTCTCACTACCATTCCTCTTCTTCAAGTTAACACTACCCCTCAAGCTTGACTCTAGTGATCCTAAGTCAAGCTTGGAACCTTGAAGAACTCCCTCATTAAAAACCTTATGAAGAAAACCCTCCTTAGGGATAAAACCCTCATAAGGAAAAGAGTAGAGCCTTACAAGGCCTAGGGATTGGCCAGTGGGTCTTTGTGTTCTCATCAGTGTGGTGGACACACAAAGGCCATGGATCATGGCCCTCATGTGATGCCTTAACCGTGCATCACTTCACTAGCACCACACTAACTCTATGTGTGCTTCCTCCATGGTGATCTTGGTCTCTCCCCCTTTCATCTAACCTCTTGTTAGATTAAGTGCTTGGACAACCAGATCACACTTCACATTAAGTCTATTGTGAGACTTGGTTGCTTCTTCTTCTATGATAACAACCGGCTTCTTGAACCATGTGGGAACTCATTGCAATACTCCAATCACCTCAACACTTGAAGCCGCCTTGAATCCTTGCTTCTTCCTTCAGTACATAGCTTCTCAAACCCTGGTTGCTTCTCCTCTTGAATAACACCAAGCTCTAGGATCACAAGAAGCTTCTCAACATCCCCCTCAAGCTAGACCATGTGGAACAAGTCTAGCTTGAACGGAATAGCTTCTTGATCCTTAATCTTCATCACTCCATTGCTGAATCTCTTATGATCTCACCACCTTCTTGGAATGCTTGTGGAACCCTCAGCTAACTCTTCAACCACCTCACTCTAGAAGCCGCATTGATAGAGTAACCTTCATCTTCTCACAAGCCAAGACTGCTCTGAACAATCTCTTGCCTAGACACGCCACTGCCTAGACCCGGATGGCTTCTTCAGTGTGCATTGCAATGGACCTCATGAACCGCCTTATAGCTCACTTAATCCCCTCCTTAAGCTTGGATTGAGACTTGAGAGCCAAGCTTGAAAGTGAGCTTAAGTGAGACCTTCACATCAGTGGTGCCTCTCTTCTTTAGTAACCATTCTCCATTGCCTTCAACAATGGGTAAAGTCTTCCTATTCTACATGGATGGATGGTGAACCAAGAGCACTTCTTGTGAACCTGAAACATCACTCAAACTCCAGCAAAGATAAGACACAATAGCATTGTGATCAAACCTTGATTCTCATCAAGTTTGATCACTAATGTCTCAAGCTCCACACTAGACAGAAACATGCACTTGCAAGCTCTTATCTATGTGAGCAACTTCTCTAGGCACGAGCAAGATCCCTTCAAGATCATCAAGCTAGCTAGGCAATACTCATGTTCCTTATCTCAGCATCTAGACATGAATCTAATGCTCAATGTAAGGCAACATTATGATATAATGCATTAGCTATAAATCGGTTTTTACTATCATGTATGCAAGCAGTTTCAATATAAACACATTCTTCATACCATGAACCGTAGCTAACCAAACCTATCATCACACAACATCAGACAATGATATGCTTTGGTCGGATTCAAGTTCAAAAGCAACCAGATTCAGATATACTATCTTATTATCCTTAGTTCTTTTAACTTAATCCGGAGCATTCATTTTAACTTTTCAATCACCAAAACCAAAACTTTATATGCAACAAGAACTAAACTTTTTCATTTAGCAATGTCTATTCAATCCTTAAGTCTCAACACACCACACAATCCCAATAAGATCAATACACAAGCGCAATATATATCAAGTTCAAAATCGCTCACTCTCAAGGAACCAGGTTGGTCCTTGTACTTGGGATGGTTCAGCCATGGCTAGCTGAGGTTTAGAGCTTTGGATCGTCACCCATCTCCTTCTCCTTCAGTTCATGGCTCACCATCTTGTCCACCAACCCAAAGACCCCTCATTTCTTCAGTCTTCTTGGCGCCAGCTTCTTTAATGTCTCTCTTGTACAAGAACAGCTTGGACAAGGAGTTTTGAAAGAGGGTAGCTAATCCTCTCCATCCTCCTTTGCTTCCAACGGATCTCTTCACTTGGACTGGACCAGACAGCTTGATAGAACAGGAGCACACGCCATCTTGGTGTCTTGGATAGCTTTTCTTCAAAGAACCAGAAACTGATGAACATGCTTTTGCGGTTTGATTTTGGGTTGAGGAGAGAGCTCTAGTTATGCGGAAGCTTTAAGCTCAGGTTCTAATGAACCTGGCTCTGATACCATGTTGTTTTTAAGAGTTCTAACAACTCTGGTTGTGTGTGTTTGAGAGGGAAAACGAGATTAGATAGTTGGTTTGGTAAAGAAAGAAATCTGATGAAACAAAAGTATGAACTTGATTAGAAACTAGAGACTTTGAGAGATTATGGAGAGATTTAGAGTATAAGAAAGGGGTAGGCTAAGGGAAACTAATCAAGAACACACTGATATTATTTCTCTAAGCTTTTATCTTTTCATTCATGAAGGAGGAGAGGCATTGTGCCTCCTCAGTCGCTTAACCCTTACAAGAGAGCATACACATGCTTTTATATTCTTACAAGAGTCTATGCTAATACCCTAAATCCTATGGATAGAAACACTTGATAGAATGGATGGTCTAGATGGAGAGTTGACTGGTCTTGGTCATATCTGATGCAAGTTGGCGTGGAGAGGAGAGCATGGATGGCTGAGATGCTTCCCATTTGAATTAAACGGCCAAGATGAGCTTTTGGGAGCTTTTGGGAGGATAAGGCATGGAAAGGTAAAGCACCTTTATCACCTTTACCTTTCCAGCCTGGTTTCTTATCTCTTAAGATGCTGAGGCATATTCCTTGCCTTTACACATAGTCCCAACGTCCATAATACCACACCACAAGCTCACCACATTTTGAATATCACTTTTCTGGTTTGGTTTATCACCTTGTGTCACAAGTAACCTTTAGTTCCTTGTGACCCAAGTAATATCAATAGTAACACCAAACCCTATATTTCCTTTAGCTCAAATGGTTCATCTCTAGAGTGAAGTTTATGCAACTTAAGGTCCTTTGGTCTTGTATGGATCCGTACGGTCCGAGTACATCCTCCGTACCAAATCCATACAAGCCCTAACCCTAAACTTGCACACTACTTCATCTCTTCCCAAATGGTGTCTAAGTCATTCCTTGACTTGACCCTAACCTTTCACCAGCCTTAGATCACTCCTTGATCATCTTAGACACTCCTAAAGCACACCATTGCTTTCCCGGAGCTCTAACCTTAATCTTGCACTTGACCATCTCACTCTCTCACTACCATTCCTCTTCTTCAAGTTAACAGATTCTACACTGATTAATGATTCCAAATCAAGCTTCTTACATCGTGATTCATTCTGGTTTTATTAGTATCAAGAATAAATTGCCAAATCTCCAAACAGGGTAAACTGGAGTCACTTTGGTAAAAAGTGGGAAAACATCTTCATCATAACTCCTATGATCTTGATTCGACTTCAGGGTGATTCTACACTGATTTATGAGTCCAAATCAAGATTCTTACATCTTGATTCATTCTGGTTTTATTAGAATCAAGAAGAAATTGCCAAATCTCCAAACAGGGTAAACTGGAATCACTTCAGTTAAAAGTGGGATAACTTCTTCATCATAACTCCTATGATCTTTATTCAACTTCAGGGTGATTCTAAACTGATTTATGAGTCTAAATCAAGATTCTTACATCGTGATTCATTCTGGTTTTATTTGTATCAAGAAGAAATTGCCAAATCTCCAAAAAGGGTGAACTGTAATCACTTCGGTTAAAAGTGGGATAACTTCTTCATCATAACTCCAATGATATTGATTCAACTCTAGGGTGATTCTACACTGATTAATGAGTCCAAATCAAGCTTCTTACATCGTGATTCATTCTGGTTTTATTAGTATCAAGAATAAATTGTCAAATCTCCAAACAGGATAAACTAGAATCACTTCGGTTAAAAGTGGGATAACTTCTTCATCATAACTCCAATGATATTGATTCAACTCCAGGGTGATTCTACACTGATTAATGAACCAAATCAAGCTTCTTACATCGTGATTCATTCTGGTTTTATTAGTATCAAGAATAAATTGCCAAATCTCCAAACAGGGTAAACTGAAGTCACTTCGGTAAAAAGTGGGAAAACATCTTCATCATAACTCCTATGATCTTGAATAACCTTCAAGGTGATTCTACACTGATTTATGAGTCCAAATCAAGATTCTTACATCTTAATTCATTCTGGTTTTATTAGAATCAAGAAGAAATTGCCAAATCTCCAAACAGGGTAAACTGGAATCACTTCGGTTAAAAGTGGGATAACTTCTTCATCATAAATCTATGATCTTGATTCAACTTCAGTGATTCTAAACTGATTTATGAGTCCAAATCAAGATTCTTACATCGTGATTTCATTTGGTTTTATTTGTATGAAGAAGAAATTGCCAAAGCTCCAAACAGGGTAAACTAGAATCACTTCGGTTAAAAGTGGGATAACTTCTTCATCATAACTCCAATGATATTGATTCAACTCCAGGGTGATTCTACACTGATTAATGAGTCCAAATCAAGCTTCTTACATCGTGATTCATTCTGGTTTTATTTGTATCAAGAAGAAATTTCAAATCTCCAAACAGGGTAAACTGGAATCACTTCGGTTAAAAGTGGGATAACTTCTTCATCATAACTCCAATGATATTGATTCAACTCCAGGATGATTCTACACTGATTAATGAGTCCAAATCAAGCTTCTTACATTGTGATTCATTCTGGTTTTATTAGTATCAAGAATAAATTGCCAAATCTCCAATACAGGGTAAACTGGAGTCACTTCGGTAAAAAGTGGGAAAACATCTTCATCATAACTCCTATGATCTTGATTCAACTTCAGGGTGATTCTACACTGATTTATGAGTCCAAATCAAGATTCTTACATCCTAATTCATTCTGGTTTTATTAGAATCAAGAAGAAATTGCCAAATCTCCAAACAGGGTAAACTGGAATCACTTCGGTTAAAAGTGGATAACTCTTCATCATAACTCCTATGATCTTGATTCAACTTTAGGGTGATTCTAATCTGATTTATGAGTCTGAATCAAGATTGTTACATCGTGATTCATTCTGGCTTTATATGTATCAAGAAGAAATTGCCAAATCTCCAAACATGGGTAAACTAGAATCACTTCGGTTAAAAGTGGGATAACTTCTTCATCATAACTCCAATGATATTGATTCAACTCCAGGGTGATTCTACACTGATTAATGAGTCAAAATAAAGCTTCTTACAACGTGATTCATTTTGGTTTTATTAGTATCAAGAATAAATTGCCAAAATCTCCAAACAGGAAAACCTGAATCACTTCGGTAAAAAGTGGGAAAACATCTTCATCATAACTACTATGATCTTGATTCAACTTCAGGGTGATTCTAAACTGATTTATGAGTCCAAATCAAGATTCTTACATCGTGATTCATTCTGGTTTTATTTGTATCAAGAAGAAATTGCCAAATCTCCAAACAGAGTACACTGGAATCACTTTGGTTAAAAGTGGAATAACATCTTCATCATAACTCCAATGATATTGATTCAACTTCAGGGTGATTATCCACTGATTTATGAGTCCAAATAAAGCTTCTTACATCTTGATTCATTCTGGTTTTGATTAGATCAAGAAGAAATTGCCAAATCTCCAAACAGGTAAACTGGAGTCACTTCGGTTAAAAGTGGGATAACTTCTTCATCATAACTCCTATGATCTTGATTCAACTTCAAGGTGATTCTACACTGATTTATGAGTCCAAATCATGATTCTTACATCGTAGTTCATTCTGGTTTGATTAGAATCAAGAAGAAATTGCCAAATCTCCAAACAGGGTAAACTGGAATCACTTCGGTTAAAAGTGGATAACTTCTTCATCATAACTCCTATGATCTTGATTCAACTTCAGGGTGATTCTAAACTGATTTATGAGTCCAAATCAAGATTCTTACATCGTGATTCATTTCTGGTTTTATTTGTATCAAGAAGAAATTGCCAAATCTCCAAACAGGGTAAACTAGAATCACTTCGGTTAAAAGTGGGATAACTTATTCATCATAACTCCAATGAAATTGATTCAACTCCAGGGTAATTCTACACTGATTAATGAGTCCAAATCAAGCTTCTTACATCGTGATTCATTCTGGTTTTATTAGTATCAAGAATAAATTGCCAAATCTCCAAACTGGGTAAACTGGAGTCACTTCGGTAAAAAGTGGGAAAACATCTTCATCATAACTCCTATGATCTTGATTCAACTTCAGGGTGATTCTACACTGATTTATGAGTCCAATATCAAGACTTCTTACATCTTAATTCATTCTGGTTTTATTAGAATCAAGAAGAAATTGCCAAATCTCCAAACAGGGTAAATTGGAATCACTTCGGTTAAAAGTGGGAAAACATCTTCATCATAACTCCTATGATCTTGATTCAACTTCAGGGTGATTCTACACTGATTTATGAGTCCAAATCAAGATTCTTACATCTTGATTCATTCTGGTTTTATTTATAATCAAGAAGAAATTGCCAAATCTCCAAACAGGGTAAACTGGAATCACTTCGGTTAAAAGTGGGATAACTTCTTCATCATAACTCCTATGATCTTGATTCAACTTCAGGGTGATTCTAAACTGACTTATGAGTCCAAATCAAGATTCTTACATCGTGATTCATTGCTGGCTTTATTTGTATCAAGAAGAAATTGCCAAATCTCCAAATCAGGGTAAACTAGAATCACTTCGGTTAAAAGTGGGATAACTTCTTCATCATAACTCCAATGATATTGATTCAACTCCAGGGTGATTCTACACTGATTAATGATTCAAATCAAGCTTCATACATCGTGATTCATTCTGGTTTTATTAGTATCAAGAAAAATTGCCAAATCTCCAAACAGGGTAAACTAGAATAACTTCGGTTAAAAGTGGGATAACTTCTTCATCATAACTCCAATGATATTGATTCAACTCCAGGGTGATTCTACACTGATTAATGAGTCCAAATCAAGCTTTTTACATCGTGATTCATTCTGGTTTATTAGTATCAAGAATAAATTGCCAAATCTCCAAAAGGGTAAACTGGAGTCACTTAGGTAAAAGTGGGAAAACATCTTCATCATAACTCCTATGATCTTGATTCTACTTCAGGGTGATTCTACACTGATTTATGAGTCCAAATCAAGATTCTTACATCTTAATTCATTCTGGTTTTATTAGAATCAAGAAGAAATTTGCTAAATCTCCAAACAGGGTAAACCTGGAATCACTTCAGTTAAAAGTGGGATAACTTCTTCGTCATAACTCATATGAACTTGATTCAACTTCAGGGTGATTCTAAACTGATTTATGAGTCTAAATCAAGATTCTTACATCGTGATTCATTCTGGTTTTATTTGTATCAAGAAGAAATTGCCAAATCTCCAAAAAGAGTAAACTGGAATCACTTCGGTTAAAAGTGGGATAACTTTTTTATCATTACTCCAATGATATTGATTCAAGTCTAGGGTGCTTCTACACTGATTAATGAGTCCAAATCAAGCTTCTTACATCGTGATTCCTTCTGGTTTTATTAGTATCAAGAATAAATTGCCAAATCTCCAAACAGGGTAAACTAGAATCACTTTGGTTAAAAGTGGGATAACTTCTTCATCATAACTCCAATGATATTGATTCAACTCCAGGGTGATTCTACACTGATTAATGAGTCCAAATCAAGCTTCTTACATTGTGATTCATTCTGGTTTTATTAGTATCAAGAATAAATTGCCAAATCTCCAAACATGGTAAACTAAAGTCACTTCGGTCAAAAGTGGGAAAACATCTTCATCATAACTCCTATGATCTTGATTCAACTTCAGGGTGATTCTACACTGATTTATGAGTCCAAATCAATCTTCTTACATCTTAATTCATTATGGTTTTATTAGAATCAAGAAGAAATTGCCAAATCTCCAAACAGGGTAAATTGGAATCACTTCGTTAAAAGTGGGATAACTTCTTCATCATAACTCCAATGATATTGATTCAACTCCAGGGTGATTCTACACTGATTAATGAGTCCAAATCAAGCTTCATACATCGTGATTCATTCTGGTTTTATTAGAATCAAGAAGAAATTGCCAAATCTCCAAACATGGTAAACTGGAATCACTTCGGTTAAAAGTGGGATAACTTCTTCATCATAACTCCTATGATCTTGATTCAACTTCAGGGTGATTCTAAACTGATTTATGAGGCCAATAAAGATTCTTACATCGTGATTCATTCTGGTTTTATTTGTATCAAGAAGAAATTGCCAAATCTCCAAACAGGGTAAACTAGAATCACTTCGGTTAAAAGTGGGATAACTTCTTCATCATAACTCCAATGATATTGATTCAACTCCAGGGTGATTCTACACTGATTAATGAGTCCAAATCAAGCTTCTTACATCGTGATTCATTCTGGTTTTATTAGTATCAAGAATAAATTGACAAATCTCCAAACAGGGTAAACTGGAGTCACTTCGGTAAAAAGTGGGAAAACATCTTCATCATAACTACTATGATCTTGATTCGACTTCAGGGTGATTCTACACTGATTTATGAGTCCAAATCAAGATTATTACTTCTTGATTCATTCTGGTTTTATTTGTATCAAGAAGAAATTGCTAAATCTCCAAACAGGGCAAACTGGAATCACTTCGGTTAAAAGAGGGATAACTTCTTCATCATAACTCCTATGATCTTGATTCAACTTCTAGGTGATTCTACACTGATTTATGAGTCCAAATCAAGATTCTTACATCTTAATTCATTCTGGTTTTATTTAGTATCAAGAATAAATTGCCAAATCTCCAAACAGGTAAACTGAAGTCACTTCGGTTAAAAAGTGGGAAAACATCTTCATCATAACTCCTATGATTTGATTCAACTCCAGGTGATTCTACACTGATTATGAGTCCAAATCAAGATTCTTACATCGTGATTCATTCTGGTTTTATTAGTATCAAGAAGAAATTGCCAAATCTCCAAACAGGGTAAACTGAAGTCACTTCGGTAAAAGTGGGAAAACATCTTCATCATAACTCCTATGATCTTGATTCAACTTCAGGGTGATTCTACACTGATTTATGAGTCCAAATCAAGATTCTTACATCTTGATTCATTCTGGTTTTATTAGTATCAAGAATAAATTGCCAAATCTCCAAACAGGGTAAACTGGAAGTCACTTCGGTAAAAAGTGGGAAAACATCTTCATCATAACTCCTATGATCTTGATTCAACTTCAGGGTGATTCTACACTGATTTATGAGTCCAAATCAAGATTCTTACATCTTAATTCATTCTGGTTTTATTAGAATCAAGAAGAAATTGCCAAATCTCCAAACAGGGTAAATTGGAATCACTTCGGTTAAAAGTGGGATAACTTCTTCATCATAACTCCTATGATCTTGATTCAACTTCAGGGTGATTCTAATCTGATTTATGAGTCCAAATCAAGATTCTTACATCGTGATTCATTCTGGTTTTATTTGTATCAAGAAGAAATTACCAAATCTCCAAACAAGGTATACTAGAATCACTTCGGTTAAAAGTGGGATAACTTCTTCATCATAACTCCAATGATATTGATTCTACTCCAGGGTGATTCTACACTGATTAATGAGTCCAAATCAAGCTTCTTACATCGTGATTCATTCTGGTTTTATTAGTATCAAGAATAAATTGCCAAATCTCCAAACAGGGTAAACTGAAGTCACTTCGGTAAAAAGTGGGAAAACATCTTCATCATAACTCCTATGATCTTGATTCAACTTCAGGGTGATTCTACACTGATTTATGAGTCCAAATCAAGATTCTTACATCTTAATTCATTCTGGTTTTATTAGTATCAAGAATAAATTGCCAAATCTCCAAACAGGGTAAACTGGAAGTCACTTCGGTAAAAGTGGGAAAACATCTTCATCATAACTCCTATGATCTTGATTCAACTTCAGTGTGATTCTACACTGATTTATGAGTCCAAATCAAGATTCTTACATCTTATTCATTCTGGTTTTATTAGAATCAAGAAGAAATTGCCAAATCTCCAAACAGGGTAAACTGGAATCACTTTCGGGTTAAAAGTGGGATAACTTCTTCATCATAACTCCTATGATCTTGATTCAACTTCAGGGTGATTCTACACTGATTTAATGATTCCAAATCAAGATTCTACATCGTGATTCATTCTGGTTTTATTTGTATCAAGAAGAAATTGCCAAATCTCCAAACAGGGTAAACTAGAATCACTTCGGTTAAAAGTGGGATAACTTCTTCATCATAACTCCAATGATATTGATTCAACTCCAGGGTGATTCTACACTGATTAATGATTCCAAATCAAGCTTCTTACATCGTGATTCATTCTGGTTTTATTAGTATCAAGAATAAATTGCCAAATCTCCAAACAGGGTAAACTGGAGTCACTTCGGTAAAAGTGGGATAACTTCTTCATCATAACTCCTATGATCTTGATTCAACTTCAGGGTGATTCTACACTGATTTATGAGTCCAAATCAAGATTCTTACATCGTGATTCATTCTGGTTTTATTTAGTATCAAGAAGAAATTGCCAAATCTCCAAACAGGGTAAACTGGAAATCACTTCGGTTAAAAGTGGGATAACTTCTTCATCATAACTCCAATGATCTTGATTCAACTTCAGGGTGATTCTACACTGATTAATGAGTCCAAATCAAGCTTCTTACATCGTGATTAATTCTGGTTTTATTTGTATCAAGAATAAATTGCCAAATCTCCAAACAGGGTAAACTAGAATCACTTCGGTTAAAAGTGGGATAACTTCTTCATCATAACTCCAATGATATTGATTCAACTCCAGGGTGATTCTACACTGATTAATGAGTCCAAATCAAGCTTCTTACATCGTGATTCATTCTGGTTTTATTAGTATCAAGAATAAATTGCCAAATCTCCAAACAGGTAAAACTGAAGTCACTTCGGTAAAAAGTGGGAAAACATCTTCATCATAACTCCTATGATCTTGATTCAACTTCAGGGTGATTCTACACTGATTTATGAGTCCAAATCAAGATTCTTACATCTTGCTTCATTCTGGTTTTATTAGAATCAAGAAGAAATTGCCAAATCTCCAAACAGTGGTAAACTGGAATCACTTCGGTTAAAAGTGGGATAACTTCTTCATCATAACTCCTATGATCTTGATTCAACTTCAGGGTGATTCTAAACTGATTTATGAGTCCAAATCAAGATTCTTACATCGTGATTCATTCTGGTTTTATTTGTATCAAGAAGAAATTGCCAAATCTCCAAACAGGGTAAACTAGAATCACTTCGGTTAAAAGTGGGATAACTTCTTCATCATAACTCCAATGATATTGATTCAACTCCAGGGTGATTCTACACTGATTAATGAGTCCAAATCAAGCTTCTTACATCGTGATTCATTCTGGTTTTATTAGTATCAAGAATAAATTGCCAAATCTCCAAACAGGGTAAACTGAAGTCACTTCGGTAAAAGTGGGAAAACATCTTCATCATAACTCCTATGATCTTGATTCAACTTCAGGGTGATTCTACACTGATTTATGAGTCCAAATAAAGATTCTTACATCTTAATTCATTCTGGTTTTATTAGAATCAAGAAGAAATTGCCAAATCTCCAAACAGGGTAAACTCGAATCACTTTGGTTGAAAGTTAGATAACTTCTTCATCATAACTCCTATGATCTTGATTCAACTTCAGGTGATTCTAAACTGATTTATGAGTCCAAATCAAGATTCTTACCATTTAATTCATTCTGGTTTTTTTAGAATCAAGAAGAAATTGCCAACTCTCCAAACAGGGCAAACTGGAATCACTTCGGTTAAAAGTGGGATAACTTCTTCATCATAACTCCTATGATCTTGATTCAACTTCTGGGTGATTCTACATCTGATTTATGAGTCCAAATCAAGATTCTTACATCGTGATTCATTCTGGTTTTATTGTATCAAGAAGAAATTGCCAAATCTCTAAACAGGGTAAACTAGAATCACTTCGGTTAAAAGTGGGATAACTTCTTCATCATAACTCCAATGATATTGATTCAACTCCAGGGTGATTCTACACTGATTAATGAGTCCAAATCAAGCTTCTACATCGTGATTCATTCTGGTTTTTATTAGTATCAAGAATAAATTGCCAAAATCTCCAAACAGGGTAAACTAGAAGTCACTTCGGTTAAAAGTGGGAATACTTCTTCATCATAACTCCTATGATCTTGATTCACTTCAGGGTGATTCTACACTGATTTATGAGTCCCAAATCAAGATTCTTACATCTTGATTCATTCTGGTTTTATTAGAATCAAGAATAAATTGCCAAATACTCCAAACAGGGTAAACTGGAATCACTTCGGGTAAAAGTGGGAAACATCTTCATCATAACTCCTATGATCTTGATTCAACTTCAGGGTGATTCTAAACTGATTTATGAGTCCAAATCAAGATTCTTACATTCGTGATTTATTCTGGTTTTATTTGTATCAAGAAGAAATTGCCAAATCTCCAAACAGGGTAAACTGGAATCACTTCGGTTAAAAGTGGAATAACATCTTCATCATAACTCCAATGATATTGATTCAACTTCAGGGTGATTATCCACTGATTTATGAGTCCAAATAAAGCTTCTTACATCTTAACTCATTCTGTTTTTGATTAGAATCAAGAAGAAATTGCCAAAATCTCCAAACAGGATAAACTGGAGTCACTTCGGTTAAAAGTGGGATAACTTCTTCATCATAACTCCTATGATCTTGATTCAACTTCAGGATGATTATACACTATTTATGAGTCCAAATCAAGATTCTTACATCTTATTCATTCTGGTTTGATTAGAATCAAGAAGAAATTACCAAATGTCCAAACAGGGTAAACTGGAATCACTTCGGTTAAAAAGTGGGATAACTTCTTCATCACAACTCCTATGATCTTGATTCAACTTTAGGGTGATTCTAAACTGATTTATGAGTCTAAATCAAGTTTCTTACATCGTGATTCATTCTGGTTTTATTTGTATCAAGAAGAAATTGCCAAATCTCCAAACAGGGTAAACTAGAATCACTTCGGTTAAAAGTGGGATAACTTCTTCATCATAACTCCAAAGATATTGATTCAACTCCAGGGTGATTCTACACTGATTAATGATTCGCAAATCAATCTTCTTACATCGTGATTCATTCTGGTTTTATTAGTATCAAGAATAAATTGTCAAATCTCCAAACAGGGTAAACTGGAGTCACTTTGGTAAAAAGTGGGAAAACATCTTCATCGTAACTCCTATGATCTTGATTCAACTTCAGGGTGATTCTACACTGATTTTTATGAGTCCAAATAAAGATTTTTACATCTGTTTCATTCTGGTTTTATTAGAATCAAGAAGAAATTGCCAAAATCTCCAAACAAGGTAAACTGGAATCACTTCAGTTAAAAGTGGGATAACTTCTTCATCATAACTCCTATGATCTTGATTCAACTTCAGGGTGATTCTAAACTGATTTATGAGTCCAAATCAAGATTCTTACATTGTATTCATTCTGGTTTTATTCTATCAAGAAGAAATTAGCCAAATCTCCAAAAAGGGTAAACTGGAATCACTTCGGTTAAAAGTGGGATAACTTCTTCATCATAACTCCATGATATTAATTCAACTCTAGGGTGATTCTAACTGATTAATGAGTCCAAATCAAGTTCTTACATCGTGATTCATTCAGGTTTATTAGTATCAAGAATAAATTGCCAAATCTCCAAACAGGGTAAACTAGAATCACTTCGGTTAAAAGTGGGATAACTTCTTCATCATAACTCCAATGATATTGATTCAACTCCAGGGTGATTCTACACTGATTAATGAGTCCAAATCAAGCTTCTTAGATCGTGATTCATTCTGGTTTTATTAGTATCAAGAATAAATTGCCAAATCTCCAAACAAGGTAAACTGGAGTCACTACTGTAAAAAGTGGGAAAACATCTTCATCATAACTCCTATGATCTTGATTCAACTTCATGGTGATTCTACACTGATTTATGAGTCCAAATCAAGATTCTTACATCTTAATTCATTCTGGTTTTATTAGAATCAGAAAGAAATTGCCAAGTCTCCAAACAGGGTAAACTGGAATCACTTTCGGTTAAAAGTGGGATAACTTCTTCATCATAACTCTATGATCTTGATTCAACTTCAGTGATTCTAAACTGATTTATGAGTCCAAATCAAGATTCTTACATCGTGATTCATTTTGGTTTTATTTGTATGAAGAAGAAATTGCCAAAGCTCCAAACAGGTAAACTAGAATCACTTCGGTTAAAAGTGGGATAACTTCTTCATCATAACTCCAATGATATTGATTCAAATCGAGGGTGATTCTACACTGATTAATGAGTTCCAAATCAAGGCTTCTTACATCGTGATTCATTCTGGTTTTATTTGTATCAAGAATAAATTGCCAAATCTCCAAACAGGGTAAAACTGGAGTCCTCGGTAAAAAGTGGGAAAACATCTTCATTCATAAACTCCTATTGAATCTTGATTCAACTTCAAGTGGTGACTTCTTAAAACATGATGTTATGAGTCCAAATCAGATTCTTACATCTTAATTCATTCCTTGTTTTGTTTAGAATCAAGAAGAAATTGCCAAATCTCCAAACAGGGTAAACTGGAATCACTTCGTTCAAAGTGGCGATTAACATCATTCATCATCACTCCAACGATATTGATTCAACTCCTGGTGATTCTGCCACTGATGAATGGTCCAAATCAAGCTTCTTACATCGTGATTCATTCTGGTTTTATTAGTATCAAGAAGAAATT
>CAJHQP010009701.1:0-21399 GCA_905132765.1 Moricandia arvensis
CTACTCTTTTTCCTTAGCTTGGGTTTTCTCCCAAGTGGTTTTACCTAGCTGAGGTTTTAATGAGGGAATGCTTCATGGCTTCCAAGCTTGACCAGTCCCTATGTTCAAGCTTGAGGGGGAGTGTTGACATGAAGACATCAAGAGATAAAAGACAATACAATCAGAAGAATAAGCAGTGTTTAAGTGAAGCTTGTGGAACAAGGTTGTCTGTACAACCTTGCCCTAACTTGGCGTGCAAGACAAGTGGAAGTGCCCTAACTTGGCGTGCAAGACAAGGGGAAGTGCTAAATGGATCAGAACTGGTTACCTTAACCAGAAAACTTTAGTCTGGTCACACCAAGACTATATGGACGTTGGAGACAAGGAAAGAAGTCACATGTGAGCTGAAGAATTTGAATTTGAATTCTTGGGACCACTTCAGACCTGTCCCTTTCTCTGCTGCTGTCTGAGCCAATTTGGCTGTTTCTGATGTATTTGTTTATTATTTTCTCTTCTGTCTGCTTGCCTATTGTTTCCCTATTTATGGGTTGTTCCCATAACACATTAAGCAAGGAAATCATTTCTCTCCTTCTCTCTCTTTACATTTCGAAATCTCTTCTATCTCTCTCTTGTTCTTCATGTTCTTCAGTTTCCAGCAAGTAAACTCTCTCTAAATCTCTTATTCTCACACCACGTACTCTCCTTCTTCTTATGCATATCCTTTCTATGATGAACCATTTTCTTCTCTTCCTTGAAAAGGTTGTGAGCTCCTTGTTCTCTTTGGACCAGAGAACACACCTCCTCTAGGTTTGGAAGCTTGGAATCTCTTAGGATATGCTTTATAAGCTGGTTGTAAGATGGATTGAGATTCAGGAGAAGACTGAAAACCTTGTCTTGTTCATATCTTTCCCTTATGACCTCTGGATCTAAAGAGAAAGGTCTAAGCACATCCAGCTCTGCCCATAGGCTTCTGAACTTACCAAAATATTGATTGAACTCTACTTCCTCCTGGCTTAGGTTGTTGATAATCCTCTTGACTTCAAACACACGACTCAGGTTGGAGAGATTACCATAAACAGTTTGCAGACTCTCCCATAGATCCTTGGCGGTTTCACAGTGTGAGTAAGCCTCCAAAATTGATTCTGAGAGAGAGTTGTGGATGATCCCAAGTGCTTGTTGGTCCTCTCTGACCCACTTGTCTTCATCCCTCACGCAAATAACCTGACCATCCTCTTTAGTCATCCTCTTTGAAGCTTCAACCTTCATGATATGGCTGTCCCAAAGTCCATGACTTCCCAAGGTAACTCTGGCCACTCTTGACCAAAGTAAGTAGTTAGTACCCTCAAGGGTTACTGGAATCAAGCTTCTCCTTTCTATTTCCATGGTAGACTTTCTTTTACCCAATGGATAAAGCTATTGTCCAGTGGGTAAAGATGAAGAACACAGAAATTTTAGAAAACAGAAAAAAGAATGAGAACTTTGAATAACCAGAGAGTTGAGAAGCTTAGATGCTCTAATGAAGATACTCTAATAATATAATGAAGAGAGACAGAGTTGACAAGAGTGAAACAGAGAAAACAGAGTATGAAAAACAGAGTAACTGGAAAACAGAGTAAATGGAAGAACAGAATGGTTTTGGCGGAATCTAAAGAGTTTAGGAGCTTAAAGCTCTGATACCATGTTAGAATTGTGAAAATACGAGAAGAATAGTTGAGTTTATGTGAGATTTGGGTGAAGAACAATGAAGAACAGAGTAAGAACAAGAGAGTTAGTTTCTGCACACTTTAGAGAGAGAGGAGAGAGAGAGTGACGAATTTGGAGATTAAGAGAGAGAAGGGAGATTATTCTCCTTGCTTACATTCATTCTGATATGTTACATTATATAGAAATACAAGAAACAAAAGGAAACAATAAAATAATGACTCTGGACCACATGGATAGTGACAGGTCATGAACAGCTATATTCCTTAGAGAGACATGTGACTCTCTCCATTTGAATTCAAACTGGTCTAACAATGCTCCAAAGGTCTCCTTGCCTTCTTCTAGTCAGAGTACACGAAATATCTCTTAACTTTCCTCCCAAGGCAAGTTAGGTCAAGTTAGATACCTTGTAGAGCAAGACTGTACAGACTAGCTTCCACCTCAAGTATCCAGAGCATTTCTTCTCTTTGTCTCTTTTATTTCTCTTTGGTTCTTCATCTCAATATTCATGAGCAAGCTAGATGCAACACTGAAGATAAAACAAGGCAGTATGTCAAACATGCCAACAAAGGAAAACGTGAGAAGATGTTTGAAGTTGGTGACCAAGTGTGGGTACATCTACGGAAAGAGAGATTTCCAAATGAAAGGAAATCTAAACTGATGCCGCGGGTCGATGGACCTTTTGAGGTCATAAAGAAGATCAGCAACAATGCCTACAAGCTGGACCTCCAAGGTAAGTATGATGTGAGTAATAGCTTCAACGTTACTGACTTGATCCCTTTTGTCGCAGATGAGCCAGATTTGGGGACAAATCCTTTTCAAGAGGGAGGGGATGATGTGATCATGAACCAGCCAGCTAATGGAAATGATGAGCTGATGGACAAACCAATTGATGAAGATGCATTGTCTATTCCATAAGGACCTATGACTCATTCCAGATCCAAGAAGCTCAAGGAAGCTATTGGAGGATTACTTAAGATGTCACTCATACAAGAAGATTGTCTTGGCCGAAGCTTGATCAACCAAGACACCACCATTCAAGTGATCCCTTTATCAAGCTGATCATCAACTAGGCAAGCAACCTAAGTGTGCTCTTTTTCCCTACCTTTGGTTTTGTCCCAATGGGTTTTCTAAAGTTTAGGTTTTTTAACGAGGCCTTAGTTTGCTTCACAAATCACCTAGTTGATGTATCTTAGGATATGCATGATATGTATGCATATTAGAACCGACCACATTTCTATCTTAGTTTAAGTTTAGACTATGGTTTTTATTTCATTATGATTCTCGAAACCTAAAGGAGCCTGTTCCTTGGTTTCTATTTAAACTCGTGTAAACCTCATTCTAAGGCACGCAGTCTTTTAACATAAACCTTTTGTATTCTCTCTTTCTCTCTGATCTTTGTCGATTGCAAGAGCTTGCTGGTGAGTCATATCCGGCGACTAAGGGTTCTAGTTTGGTGTGTCATATCCGATCTAGTGCCTAGGAGTATCAAGGATATCTTCCACACCTCTTTGTGTCACCAATCGATCCACAAGCCTTGGTAAACTTGTGTCTTTTGATTCGTTTACGCAAGGATCTATCCCAAACAATCCAGAAAAGCATCCTAGGAACGTGTTAGTTAGGGCACATCAAGGGATCCTAAAATGACCAAGACTTGTAACCCAAGGCAGTATCAAAACGTGTGAGGCAAGGAAGGTTTAGGGTTTGTAAGAAAGATCAAAGACTTGGGACTAAAGAGAAGGTTTGGGAAAGAAGGAGAAGATTCCTTGGTATATTCGACCAAGGAAGCTTCCTGGAAAGAGCTGAGGTGTGGATAAGGTTATCCACTCACCAAAGGAAGAAGTAAAGGAGAAAAGAGCTGTTTATGGATAAGGTTTCTTATCCACACGCCCAAAAGGAAGAGCAAGCTTTGGACAGGCTGTCCAAAGCGTGTATGCACTCTCAGCCAAGTATTTTGAATGGTTTTCTTTGACCTCACATGCTTTTGTCTCCATTAGGTTTAGACTTGTATCCAGCACTCATTTCTCTATATAAAGACCCCTTGGGCGAGTTGTAATGATCAAGGGAGTAAGGGGGATTTCCCCTCTCCACTTCTGAATGAAAAGCTTAGTGTTCTTGAGTTAGAATCCTTCTTAGTCTACCCCTTTCTATTCTATCAAATCTCTCTAAGTCTCCTTTAGTCTCTGATTCTTATTCAAGTAAACACAAGCAAAAACAGAACCCTTTCTCTTCATCTTCACGAGTTCATACCAGCCTTAAAGGCTTGTTCATCACACACAAACCCAGATCCTTATACTCTGGTGAAAATCCAACACATCAGCTCTTAGGACAATACACTAAACAATCATCCAAAGCATTTCAAGTAATACAATCAGAATGAGAAACCAATTGAAATGAGAGTTTTAGGTGCTTCCCTTCCATAAGGATGGTGGGGAGTGAACTCCACTTGAATTCCCCACTTGAGTACATTTGAGTCTTCTTTGATCTGGTTTATGGTGCAAGTGTGAACTCCACAGCTTGCAGGAGGCAATGGACGACTTGGACCTTCAGGATTGCTCATCATTACCCCTCCTCAAGCTTGATCCAGAGAGTATAGGTGAAGGACCAAGCTTGGAAGTGAGCAATACTGAGCTTAAAACCAGGAGCGCATCACCCCTACAGCTGCGCTTAAGCCAACCGGTTCCTCCCTTGATCTCTTCTCTACTGCCTTAAACAACCACTCTTCCTTGTGTGTCTCTTGAACCAGGAGCACAACAACCCCTACAGCCTGCGCTTAAGTCAACTGGTTCCTCAAACAAGATATCTCTCCATGGTCAGGAATATACATCATGTGTAGGCTCTGGATCACCAGGAATATACATCATGTGTAGGCTCTGAACAGCATGGGCAAAGCCTTCTTCTTTGTCTTGGTTTGATGATGGACAGAAGACACCTCTTGTGTACCTGAAACACCACTCAAACTCCAGCAAGAATCAGACCACACACACTAGGATCAGATATTGATAACTTACCAATTCTGATCCCCATGTTTTAAGAAAATGCAATGGACAGAATCTAAACAACTCATTCAGTTCAAATCCAAGCAAACCAATTCTGTAAATGCTCAAGCATGATAACGCATCAATTACAAGGCATCTAGGCTCATTTTATCACACATATGACAGAACAGAGTGCAATGACAAATTATAACAGTAGCTTAGACTAGATAACTCATCTAATCAAGCTACACAACCAGAAACAACTTAAACAATTAAACAAGCTCTTATTAAAGTTTAGGAGGTTAACTTACAACCAAGGAACCTGAGCTAGTTCCTTGAACCTCCATGGCCATGGTTCATCTGAACTTGGAAGGTTTGAGGTGTGGGTGAAGATCCCAACACTTCTCCTTGGTATGACCATCTCGCTTGCAGTGCTCACAGTTGACTCCTCTCCTCTCCTCTTTCTTGTAGTAAGTCTTTGGTGACTGAGGAGAAGCAGCTGCTTGATTGGAAAGGGAAAGAGACTCCTTTCCTTCAAACAAATCGTGTGACCCTTGTTCCTTTTGGATTTGGGAGCACACTTCTTCAAGAGATGGCAGCTTGTCTGACCTCAGTATGTGCTTCACTAGATCATTGAAGGCTGGATGAAGAGTGAGGAGCAGCCCAAACACCTTGTCTTGCTCTCTTCTTTCATTGAGGATGTTTGGGTCTGTTGTAGATGGTCTTAGCATATCAAGCTCAGCCCAAAGGGACCTGAACTTTCCAAAATGGTCAGTAAACTCCATCTCCTCCTGAGACAGGTCGTTTATGGCCTTCTTGAGCTCATACACTCGGCTCAAGTTGGATGAGTTTCCATAATGGTGCGACCACCATTGGGTCAAAAGCAACTTCCAGTCAATCCAACTGCCAAGACGCCAAGGAACCAGAGAAGGAGGCTTACCAGGGAGAGATCCAGGAGCTGATGGAGGAGCTAGAGCAAGTAGATCCCTATGTAGCCGACTGGATGAGTGGAGAGGAAGAGATGGACCAGAATGCAGCTCAAGACTTGATCTTCTCAGTTGGACCGATTACAAGATCAAAGACAAAAGCTCAGAGGCAAGCTTTACTAGCTCTGCTTGAGCACGTGAGACAAGAGGAGGAATCAATCAAGAGTGAAGAACCAGCATGTTGGTTTAATATGATCTCGATTTGTAATAAGTAAACCAAAGACAATCAGATTTAGAATTTTCGAATTCAGGGTAAACCAATTAGGAATAGGATTAGACAAAACCAAAACCAACTCGGTTTAGGTTTAGGGTTAGACAAAACCAAAACCAACTCGGTTTAGGTTTAGGGTTAGACAAAACCAAAACCAACTCGGTTTAGGTTTAGGGTTAGACGTAGCTTTCTATTTAAGCAAGCGCCGCAGGCAGCTTGGAACTCATTCAATCAATCTCGAAAACTTTTAGCAATTTGCTTGTCTCGTCTTCTGCTTTCTCTGTTCAGCTAAAGGAACAATTGATCTTCATCTAAAGGAAGGAATTCCTTGTGATCCATCAACGACAATACAAGGTAATCTTGTGTCATTGAGTAGCAACACATCTCTAAGGCATCCCCATCGCCAAGGAGAGCAGTTCATCATCAGATCCGAGTGCTAGTAGCCTCTAGATCAACCCTCTATCCATCCCCTTCAAGTGATCCGTGGAGAACAAGCCTATCCAGGCCGCACCAAGTGGTATCAGAGCCACTTGAAGGTTAGGGTTCGTGTTTGTCTACTCAGATCTATCATTCCATCAAATACTTTCTTCTCTTTCTATCTGTTGTAAGCTGATCCGGCCAACCCCTAAAGAAAAATCAAAAGAAAAAGTGGTCTAAGATCTAAAAACAGAAAGAGATCGGCCAAATGAAAAAAAAAAAAAGAACAAAGAGCTGAGGAGAAATCCAGCTGGGGTGGTAAAGCGGATTGGTGACCAAACTCTTTCAATCTGTCTATCTAAATCACTTGGGATAAAAGTTCTAGAGCTTAGGTGAAAGAGCTTTGAATCTTAACTGAACTCGTGTGAAAGGCAGAGACTTGGCAACTAAAACCGAGTGAGAGAGAGCTTTGCTTGTTATTTTGCTTTTCTAACTTGCTTTTCAGGTTACTATGGCTGAAAGAAGAGAAGGAGAGGACGTGGGAGAACCTGTTGTTCCACAAATCCGGCTTGATCAACTGCAGTTTGAAGCCATGATCGCTGAGATTGTTGAGATGAAGCAAGAATAAGTGAGGAGAAGGTCAGATTTAAGATGACTTGAGAAGCAAGGTTGTCCGTACAACCTAGGTCTCAAGCTTGACGTGTAAGGCAAGAAAAGGAGAGAGTGAAGCAAGAAGGAGTCTGGAAGTATTTACTTGTGTGCTTAATGAATTTCGAATTTGAGTTAAAGAATCACATGTGAGGATAAGGAGACCAGTCTTGGACTGAAGCAGAATCACATGTGAGGATAGGGGACCAGTCTTGGACCCATTAGGACCTGTCACTCTCAGACTGGCTCGCCTGATCCTCCACAGTTGGGGACCATTTTGGACTCACTCTCATTTGGACTCACCCTCCCTTTGTATTGTTTTACTTATTTTACTATTTTTCCTAGAAGCATCTCTCCTCTATTTATGTAATGTTCCAGAAATCAATTGAGGCAAGGAAACACAATATTCCTCTATTCTCTCGTGTCTCTCTCTCTCTCATCAGTCTCTCTCTTGTTCTTCAACATGTTCTTCAAGTTCTTCAACTAATCTCCCTCTGAATCTCTAAAACTCTCATGGTATCAGAGCAATAAAGCTCTTGAGACCTTATTCTCTTCATTATCTTTCAATCCTTCCGCAAATATACTCTGTTTCTTCATTTTCTTTCAATCCCCAACCTTTTTCAGTTCGTCCATCCTCTCTGTTTTTCAGCTACTTTCAGCTCCTACTCTGTTTCATCACTGAATATCCTCTGGGTTTCTTCATTCTCTCTCAGTTCCTACTCCTTTCATTTCGAAATCCTTGAGTATTCCTTCTGGAAAACCTTGTTTCTTTTCAAAACATTCTGTTTCATCCTTTATCCACTGGACAAAAGCTCTTCAAGATGGAGAATGCTAAACTAGTGGTTATACCAGTGACCCTAACTGGGGTAAACTATCTGCTGTGGTCAAGGTTGGCAAAGACAGCTCTTGGAGGAAGGGGCTTATGGGAACATGTTTCCACTGGAGAAGCTCCAACAAAAATCATCCAAGACAAAGATGGTAAAGAGATGGTGGTTGCTGTTGATGGTAAATGGGGTCAGGAGGACCTCATAGTTCTGTCTATCATTCAGAACAGCTTGGAACCATATATTATGGCAGCTTATTCATACTGTGAGAGCTCCAAGGAGTTGTGGGATACACTACAAAAAGTGTATGGCAACATTTCAAACTTAAGTAGAGTCTTTGAAGTCAAGAAAGCTATCAACTCACTTCACTAGGAAAGCATGGATTTCAACCAACACTTTGGCAAGTTCAGAGCATTGTGGGCTGAGTTGGAAATGCTGAGACCATCTACTGTGGATCCTACTGTCCTGAATGATAGGCGAGAGCAAGACAAGGTATTTGCCTTGCTGCTGACCCTAAACCCAGGCTACAATGATTTGATCAAACACATGTTAAGGGCAGAGAAGCTTCCTTCTTTGGAAGAGGTGTGTGCCCAAATCCAGAAGGAGCAAGGCTCAGTTGGACTCTTTGGAGGTAAAGGGGAACTTGTGTTAGCTAACCAAGCTGAAGGTGTTGCAAACAAAGGTACCTACTGAAAGTTTATTAAGAATATGGTGAAGAACACTCAAGAACAGCAAGAACAAGAGAGAGAATGGAGAAAATCCGTGAGAGAAGAGAGAGAGAGTAAACAAGTAAAGAGGAGGTTTATTTCTCCTTAATTGATTCAGAATCAATTTTACAACACATATAGAGCTTATTTTCGACCAAGAAGGTCCAGCAGACAAGGAGACAAGGGGACAAGGTAAATAAGTGAAAGAAACAGTATTTGCTTTGGTTTGAATTTGAATTTGAATCTGGCAAGAGTTCCCCAACGTCCCTATACTGTATTCATACGGTTTCCATGTATTCATACAGTATAACACGTGGGGATACCTTGCTCCTCACTCCTGGTTCCTTCCTAGACCTTAACTTGCCTTGTACTTCACTTCAGAGTGACTTGTGTGTCAAGTCATTCCGTACATATGTACGGACTGCCTTCTCTCCCAAGTAAGCTCATCCTCTTCATTTCTTTGTCTTCTTTATTCATTAAGGTCAATACCTACAAGAATGAAGACAAGAAGATATGGGTCTGTGACCATTGCAAGAAGAAGGGCCATGGAAAAGACAAGTGCTGGATTCTTCATCCTCACCTTAAGCCACAGAAGTTCAGGACTCCTTACAATGATGCAAGAGCTCATTTCTCTGGTGACATGGGTGAGCCATCAACCCCAGGGACTATGCGCTCCTCCATGAACTCAAATGCTACTGGTGAAGGGAAAGCCTTGGCGACCAGTACCAGTTCAACCTTGAAAACTACCCAGGATGAAACAATCAGGAGGTCCGACCTTGATGCCCTCATCAAGGCCCTCAAGGAGAACTATGGTAACATCTTTGGTACCTCTTTACATTCCTCAACTAGTGGTATATCTCTTAATGCTACAACTGGTTTAAAATTGGCAAAACCACTAGTAATAGATTCTGGAGCTAGCCATCATATGATTAGTGATCTGAATTTGATTAGTAATATTGTCCCTGCCTTAGGTAATGTGATGATTGCTAATGGTGAAAAAGTTCCAATTAAAGGAATAGGTGATCTTAGGTTATTTGATAAAGAATCCAAAGCCTTTTACATGCCTAGTTTCACTTCCAACCTGTTATCTGTTAAAAGGGCAACCAATGATTTAAATTGCAATGTTACCTTCACTCCTAATGATGTCTACTTTCAGGATATTGAAACTTGTAGGTTGCTGGGCAAAGGTGTAACCAAGGGAGACTTGTACTTACTTGAAGACACCAAGCTTGCATCTGATTTATCTTATGCTTTCAGTTCTGCTTCTAATTTCCCTAAAGATGTAATGTGGCATGCTAGATTAGGACACCCCCATTCTCGTGCTTTGAACATCATGTTACCTAGTATTTCATTTCAAAGTGATTGTGAAGCTTGTATCTTAGGAAAACATTGCAAGACTGTGTTTCCTAAGTCTAGTACAATCTATGAAAATTGCTTTGATTTGATTCATTCTGATGTGTGGACTGCCCCTTGTGTTTCTAGAGAACATCACAAATACTTTGTGACATTTATAGATGAAAAATCTAAGTACACTTGGATAACCCTGCTTCAATCAAAAGATAGGGTATTAGATGCTTTCATAAACTTTCAAACATATGTATCTAACCATTTCAATGCCAAGATAAAGATTTTTAGATCAGATAATGGAGGTGAGTTTACCAGCAATGCCTTCAGGCAACACTTAGCAAAGCATGGGGTGATCCATCAAACCAGCTGCCCTTACACACCACAACAAACTGGTGTGGCTGAGAGAAAGAACAGGCATCTTATGGAGGTGGCCAGGAGCATGATGTTTTATACAAATGTCCCTAAAAGGTTTTGGGGAGATGCTGTGATGACAGCTTGTTACTTGATCAATAAGATACCTACCAAGGTTCTACAAGATCAGTCTCCTCATGAGGTACTAAACAAACATAGACCGTCTATAGATCACCTTCGGGTATTTGGTTGTTTGTGCTTTGTTTTGATTCCAGGAGAACAAAGGAACAAACTCGAACCAAGAAGTACTAGAGCCATGTTCATTGGTTACTCACCTCACCAGAAGGGATACAAGTGTTATTCACCAGAAACCAGGAGGGTTCTCATCTCTAGAGATGTGAAGTTTGTTGAGTCCAGATTCTACTATGATGAGAATATTTGGGATGAGGTGAAGAACCTGTCTCAATCAGCCTCAGATAGAGCAGAAAACTTAAAGAGGGTTATGGAAAGTCTTGGCATCAGCATACCAGAAGAGAGGGTTGTAACTGAGCCAGAGATAAGACAAGAAAACCAACTTCCACCAAATGGAGTGGATCATGAAGCTGTTGAGGATACTCACCTTGATCCTGAGGGGGGGAGACAAACTGAGCAACAACAAGGAAGCTCAGTGTCTCATGATCAAGATGAGCCACGAGAAGAGTCAGTTGTGAGTGAAGGTCAGTCTATGGATGATGAGGGAACAGCAACTGAAGAAAATATTCAGCCTCAGCCATTGAGAAGGAGCATCAGGATCAGACATCCTCCCTCCAATTGGGTTAACACAAGGGTCTACTTCAACTCAAAAGCAGTAGCACATCCTATAAGAGCTGTATGTTCTCTAGCTCAGTACCCTCAGGAACATGTAGTGTTCATTGGAGAACTGGACCAGGAGTACATCCCAAGGTCATATGAAGAAGCTATGGAACACAAGGAGTGGAGAGACTCAGTTGGAAATGAAACCAATGCCATGATTGTAAATGACACTTGGTATGAAGTGGAGCTTCCAAAAGGAAAGAAGGCAGTAACAAGCATGTGGATCTTCACTATCAAATACAATGCTGATGGTTCTGTGGAGAGGCGAAAGACAAGACTTGTGGCAAGGGGGTTTACTCAGACATATGGAGAAGACTATCTTGACACTTTTGCACCAGTAGCTAAGCTTCACACCATAAGAATCCTCCTATCTTTAGCTGTTAACCTGGAGTGGGATTTATGGCAGATGGATGTGAAGAATGCTTTCTTACAAGGAGAGCTTGAAGATGAAGTCTACATGAGACCACCTCCTGGATTAGAGCATCTTGTCAAGCCTGGAAATGTCCTTAGACTGAAGAAAGCCATCTATGGGTTAAAGCAATCACCAAGGGCTTGGTATCATAAGCTCAGCACCACTCTCAATGGAAGAGGATTTGTGAAATCTGAAGCTGATCACACACTCTTCACACTCACCAGTTCACAAGGAATTGTAGTGATCCTGGTATATGTGGATGATATCATCATCACAGGAAATGACAAGGAAGGTATCCTCTTAACTAAAGCATTTCTTAAACTTTCATTTGATATCAAAGACTTGGGTGAGTTAAAGTACTTCCTAGGGATTGAGATATGCCGATCTAAAGAGGGGCTGTTTCTATCCCAAAGGAAGTACACACTTGATTTGTTGAGTGAGGCAGGTGATTTAGGTGGAAGAGTAGCCAAAACACCATTAGAGGATGGTTATAAGGTCTTGCGTGAAGATGTCAAGCACTATAGGAGAATGGTTGGAAAGCTCATCTATCTTACCATCACCAGACCAGACGTGTGCTTTGCTGTTAACCAAGTCAGTCAACATATGCAAACCCCAAAGGTGCATCACTGGAACATGGTGGAGAGGATCTTGAGATACCTAAGAGAGGCACCAGGACAAGGAGTATGGCTGGGGTGTAACAAGAACACAGAGATTGTGGGGTATTGTGATGCAGATTGGGCTGGTGATAGAGTAGACAGGAGGTCTACAACAGGCTATTGTACCTTTATTGGAGGAAACTTAGTCACTTGGAAGAGCAAGAAGCAGAAGATAGTGTCATGTTCAAGTGCTGAAGCAGAATATAGAGCAATGAGGAAGCTCACTAGTGAGCTCATTTGGATCAGGAACCTGTTAAGAGACTTGGGCATAGAGACTACAACTCCCATCACCATGCACTGCGACAACCAGGCAGCAATTCACATAGCATCAAACAGTGTGTTCCATGAGAGGACTAAACACATTGAAGTAGATTGTCACAAGGTCAGACAAGCTGTGGAGCAGCAAATTATCTTGCCTTGCTACACTCGAAGTGAAGATCAGTTGGCAGATATCTTCACCAAAGCAGCAAGTTCTAAGGTCTGTGAGTTCATTCATTCAAAGCTTGGACTCATGGACATGCCATCTCACTGATCCTCTTAACCATGAGGTGTTCTACTCTTTTTCCTTGGCTTAGTTTTCTACTAAGTGGTTTTTTCTAAGCTAAAGGTTTTAATGAGGGAATGCTTCATGGTTTCCAAGCTTGACTAGTCCCTATGGTCATGCTTGAGGGGGAGTGTTGAGATGAAGCAAGAATAAGTGAGGAGAAGGTCAGATTTAAGATGACTTGAGAAGCAAGGTTGTCCGTACAACCTAGGTCTCAAGCTTGACGTGTAAGGCAAGAAAAGGAGAGAGTGAAGCAAGAAGGAGTCTGGAAGTATTTACTTGTGTGCTTAATGAATTTCGAATTTGAGTTAAAGAATCACATGTGAGGATAAGGAGACCAGTCTTGGACTGAAGCAGAATCACATGTGAGGATAGGGGACCAGTCTTGGACCCATTAGGACCTGTCACTCTCAGACTGGCTCGCCTGATCCTCCACAGTTGGGGACCATTTTGGACTCACTCTCATTTGGACTCACCCTCCCTTTGTATTGTTTTACTTATTTTACTATTTTTCCTAGAAGCATCTCTCCTCTATTTATGTAATGTTCCAGAAATCAATTGAGGCAAGGAAACACATTATTCCTCTATTCTATCGTGTCTCTCTCTCTCTCATCAGTCTCTCTCTTGTTCTTCAACATGTTCTTCAAGTTCTTCAACTAATCTCCCTCTGAATCTCTAAAACTCTCAGAGATAACCAGGAGAATGGAGAGAGTTAACCGAGCTAACATTGTGATGTGATCATGGACCGGATCACTAAGGAGAACAAGGAGAGTCTAGATGAGCCACATGAAGCCACATTGCACCAGCAACCTGGTGATGATGCTCTAGCCATTCCTGAAGGTCCCATGACTCGTTCCAGAGTCAAGAAGTTTAAAGAGAATGTTGTTGGATTACTCACTTCACATCCACAACAAGAAAGTCTTGGACAAGGTCTGATCCGAGATGTCTTGATCACAATTCAAGCCATCTCTACATCAAGCTGAGTTAGTGTCTAGACAAGACATGGGGTGCGTGCTCTTTTCCTTGCTTTTGGTTTTGTCCCACGAGGTTTTCCGGAGGAAGGTTTTTAACGAGGCCACAACTTGTCTTCACATCACTTAGGCCCTATCTCGGTCCAAGTCTAAAAGAAGTTTACATTTTTATGTTAATTTAAGCATATGTTAAAGTTAAACTATAGTTTTCCATTTTGCTTATTTCCGAAACCCTAGAGAGCTTGTTCTCGGTTTCTTTTATTTAAAGGGTCCCTAAACCCTATTGTAACCCATCCATCTTTTAATCAACAAGTATTCTTTTCTCCTTGACGACTCTCTCTCTAGAAAGTGTGTCGAGTTCTGGTGTGTAATATCCAAAGATCTAAGGGTGTCTAAATTGGTGTGTCATATCCGGTTTGTTCATCTAGGAGTATCAAGAGATCATCCATCCCTCTTGTGTCACCATTCAATCCACACGCCTTGAAGAACTTGAGTCTCTGATTCGTTCTTGCAAGGATCTATCCATTCCCATCAACCAAAGAGCATCCTAGGGGCGCATCAAGTGGTATCAGAGCAACTTTGGTTGGGAAGTGCTCGTTTTCTCTCTTATTGTTTTTGTTTCATCCGTGTTTCATCTCTATTACCTTGATTAAGCAATAGATCTAATCTGTTTAGGGCTGCTCGAGTTTCATAAGAGACTAGACAAGTTTTTAAACTTTTCCTTTTTGCTTGCGAGAAACCCTAGAGAGAGAGAAACCCTAGCCGCACAAGTTGTCTTTTTCCTTTTAGATCACTTTGTTTCATCTGTTTAACTTGTTAATCACCTTGAATACGCGTAGGTTAAGATAGTTAGGGTGCTAGAAAACCTTAGAAAAAATTATACAAAGTTTAGAGGAATTTCCTTTTTGCTTGGTAGGCGGAAACCCTTTTCCTTTTTACCTAGCCGATTTGTTCCTTTTTGCTTTTGTCTTGCAAAACAAGCTTGCTCTCGTGTTCTACTTTTTCCTTTTTACTTGTCTTGTTACCTAGAAACCTTTTACTGGTTATTTTTGTTTACCTTTGTGCAGGAAGCATGGGATCCGAGTCTGAAGAAGAAGCTGCACTCGTTAGGAAGAACAAGCTTCTCATGGAGGCTATGTCGGCTCAACTCAATCAGAACATGGTAGCAACCATGACCGAGATGATGAGAACCAACCTCAATGACATCCGGAGAGAGCTCAGAGAAGACATCAGGAGAGCTACTGGTCAAGTTCCAAACCGGGAGACTAGGAGAGAAGAGCGACCTCAAGCAACTCGCCAAGAGCATGCCGGTTATGAGGAGACTGACAATGAGTATGAACACCTCAGTTCATCCTCAAGACAAAGCCAAAGAAGACATAGGCGTGTCCAAGAAAGAAGAATGAACCAGGGAGATGAGCTTGCTGGTTTGAAGATAAAGATACCCCCATTCCATGGCAAAGCTGATCCGGATGCCTACCTTGAGTGGGAGAAGAAGATTGAGCTAGTCTTTCAGTGCAAGCAGTACACCAACCACAAGAAGATTCAGATTGCTGCTACTGAGTTCTATGACTATGCTCTAAGTTGGTGGGATCAGTACATCACAACTCGTAGAAGGAATGGAGAGGAACCAGTTGAGACTTGGACAGAGATGAAGTCTATCATGCGCAAGAGGTTTGTTCCAAGTCACTACCACAGAGACTTGCATCACCGGCTTATGAAACTTACCCAAGGCTCAAGATCAGTGGAGGAGTATTACCAGGAGATGGAGTTGCTCATGCTAAGATCTAGCATATCAGAAGATAGAGAAGCAACCATGTCAAGGTTCCTATGTGGTTTAAACCGAGAGATACAAGACAATGTTGAGATGCAACATTATGTGGAGCTTGAAGAGATGCTACACAAAGCTATTCTTTGAAAGATTGATAGAGATTAAGAGAATAGGACGAGAATAAGAGACTTAGAGAGAGATTTAGACTAAAGAAGAAGATACTCGACGAGAAAGACTAGAAACCATTGAGAGAGACTAAGAGAGGAGACTGAATATTTCGTGTTATTGATTAATGAACAGAGGTTACAAATATACAGAGGAAGAGTAAAGCCCTACAACGGATACAGGATAAGGTTTCTGGATAAGCTTTTTCAACAGGCGTGTGGAGTCAAAGACCAAGGAGCGTCCCGTTTGAATTCTTGTGGCTGGAAAGCTTCACACGCGAGATTCCTTTGGCATCTTGACCAGATGCTCTTCCAGCACGAGCCAGCCTGTCAAACGCGCGCCTCAGTCAAGCTTGGTCCGCTTGGTAACTAGTAAGAGTAACTCTGGGTCGAGTTACTCTTACCCGGGTAACTTTCCTCGTCCGCGGTAAACTTCTTCACCCACTTGTACGGCCAAGTTGTACGGCCTGTACGGCCTAGTTGTACGGACATGTACGGACTGATCCAATCCATTTCCTCTCCTCTTCATAAGCCTTCCTCTACCATATCAAGACCTCTGTTCAACATTCTTGTGGAGCAACAGCTCAAGAGGAAGGGACATTCACGCAGCCACTATGGCTCTAACCGGTTACACAATACCAAGGAAGAGAAGACACCTTACCCTAAGGAGTCTAAGCCGTTCCAGAAGGATCACAAGCCCTATCCGAGAGAAGAAACCAAACCAAGCAGTGCTTTTGACAAGGGCAAAGTCAAGGTTGAAGCCTCTAGTTCCAGAGCTCGTGATGTCAAGTGTTTCAAGTGCCAAGGAAGAGGTCATTACGCCTCTGAATGTACCAACAAGAGAGTCATGATCTTGCTGGATGATGGAGAGTATGCCTCAGAAGATGACAACACCGAGTCTGACCAAGAAGACACTGAAGAAGAACATGAAGAAGGACCAGTCCAGGGGAAGCTCTTAGTAGCAAGAAGACTTCTAAGCTTGCAAAACAAGGCTGAGGAGCTGGAGCAGCGTGAGAACCTCTTCTACACCCGGTGCTTGGTCCAAGGAAAAGTGTGCAGCCTCATTGTTGATGGAGGTAGTTGTGTGAATGCTGCGAGTGAAACCCTGGTCAAAAAGTTGGGATTGAAGGTTCAGAAGCATCCCAAACCTTACCGGCTACAATGGCTGAATGAAGAAGGCACCATGAAGGTCTCAAGTCAAGTCCTTATTCCCTTAGCCATTGGGAGATATGAAGATGAAGTCTTGTGTGATGTGTTGCCTATGGAAGCTGGTCACATACTTCTTGGAAGACCTTGGCAATCTGATCGCCGAGTTATCCATGATGGCTTCACCAACAAGCACTCCTTTGAGTTCAAGGGACGCAAGACCACTCTGGTTCCCTTGACACCTAAGGAAGTTCAACAAGATCAGGTTCAACTCCAAAAGAAGAAGGAGATTGATCTAAATCCGGCTGGAACTAAGCAGCCTAACTTCTATGCTAACATGGGTGATATCAAAAGAACTCTCCACTCTCAACAATCTGCTATCTTACTTGTGTTTAAAGAAACTCTTTTGAACCTAACAGATTCTACACCGGTGTATCCGAGTGAAATGGTTTCTCTTTTGCAGGAGTTTCAAGATGTATTTCCAGACGACAATCCCATTGGTTTACCACCTTTGAGAGGGATTGAGCACGAGATAGACTTTGTTCCAGGATCTACACTTCCAAACCGTCCAGCATACAGAACCAATCCGGTTGAGACCAAGGAGTTACAAAGACAAGTAGAGGAACTCATGGAGAAGGGCTATATCCGAGAGAGTTTGAGCCCATGTGCTGTACCAGTGCTCCTAGTGCCTAAGAAGGATGGTACATGGCGTATGTGTGTTGATTGTAGATCAATCAACAACATCACAGTGAAGTATCGCCATCCTTTTCCTAGACTTGATGATATGCTTGATGAATTGCATGGTTCTTGCATCTTTTCTAAGATAGATTTAAAAAGTGGTTATCATCAGATTAGGATGAAAGAAGGAGATGAATGGAAAACTGCATTCAAGACTAAACATGGATTATACGAGTGGTTAGTTATGCCATTTGGATTAACCAATGCACCTAGTACATTCATGAGGTTAATGAATCATGTTCTTAGGTCATTCATAGGCATTTCTGTTGTAGTATACTTTGATGACATCTTAGTATATAGCAAGAACTTAGAAGAGCATCTAGAACATCTTAGGACTGTCCTGAATGTTTTAAGGAATGAAAAGCTTTATGCCAACTTGAAGAAGTGCACCTTTTGCACGGATAACTTGGTTTTCCTAGGTTTTGTTGTAAGTGCAGATGGAGTTAAGGTCGATGAGGAGAAGATCAAAGCCATCAAAGACTGGCCGAGTCCAACCACAGTAGGAGAAGTGAGGAGTTTGCATGGGCTTGCTGGGTTCTATAGGCGATTTGTGAGAGAATTTAGCACCATTGCAGCTCCCTTGACTGAAGTGATAAAGAAGGATGTCGGATTCAAGTGGGGGGAAGCACAAGAGAAGGCTTTCCAGAACCTAAAAGAGAAGCTTACTCAATCACCTCTTCTTATGCTTCCTGACTTTACTAAAACGTTTGAAATAGAATGTGATGCCTCAGGAATTGGAATTGGTGCTGTATTGATGCAGGATAGGAAACCTATAGCCTACTTCAGTGAGAAGCTTAGAGGAGCCACTCTCAACTATGCAACCTATGACAAAGAACTCTATGCCTTGGTGAGGGCATTACAAACGTGGCAACACTACTTGTGGCCCAAGGAGTTTGTCATACACACTGATCATGAGTCCCTAAAGTATCTAAAAGGGCAGAGTAAGTTTAGCAAGAGACACGCAAGGTGGGTTGAATTCATTGAGACCTTCCCATACGTGATCAAGTATAAACAAGGTAAGGAGAACATAGTTGCTGATGCACTATCTCGGAGGTATGTTCTCTTGACCACTCTAGATGCTAAGTTACTTGGCTTTGAGCAGATAAAAGATATGTATGTTACTGACCAAGATTTCAAGGAAGCCTATGCTTCTTGTGAGAAGTTTGCTGCAGGGCATTACTTCAGGCTAGAAGGCTACTTGTTTTATGATAATAGATTGTGTGTGCCTAACTGCTCTTTGAGAGATCTCTTTGTCAGGGAATCCCATGGGGGCAGTCTAATGGGACACTTTGGGGTTGCCAAGACCTTAAAAGTTTTGCAGGATCACTTCTATTGGCCGCATATGAAGAGAGATGTGGAGAGAATCTGTGGGAGGTGTGCTACTTGCAAGCATGCCAAGTCCCAAGTCCAATCCTAGGGTTTGTATACTCCTTTACCCATTCCACACCATCCCTGGAATGACATTTCCATGGACTTTGTTGTTGGATTGCCTAGGACTAGAACCGGAAAGGACTCCATCTTTGTTGTGGTTGATAGGTTCTTTAAGATGGCACATTTCATAGCATGTCATAAGACTGATGATGCATTACATGTTGCTAACTTGTTCTTTAAAGAAGTTGTTCGTTTGCATGGCATGCTAGAACTATAGTTTATGATAGGGATACTAAGTTTCTTAGTTACTTCTGGAAGACACTTTGGTCTAAGCTAGGCACTAAACTGTTGTTTTCTACTACTTGTCACCCACAAACTGATGGACAAACTGAAGTGGTTAATAGAACCTTAGGAACACTCCTGCGTGCATTCATTAAAAAGAACTTAAGGACATGGGAAGAATACTTACCACATTGTGAATTTGCATACAATCATGCTATGCATTCTGCTTCTAAGTATTCACCTTTTGAGATTGTTTATGGGTTCAATCCCACCTCCCCTTTGGATCTAATGCCTTTACCTGAGTGTGAAAGGATCAGTCTAGATGGCAAGAAGAAAGCAGAGATGGTCCAACGGATCCATGAGAAGGCTAGACAAAACATTGAGCAGAAAACCAAGCTTTATGAGAAGCAAGCCAACAAGGGGAGACGTGTGAGGACCTTTGAAGTTGGTGACCAAGTTTGGTTGCACCTGAGGAAAGATAGGTTCCCCAACGAGAGGAAGTCCAAACTGATGCCAAGGGTTGATGGACCTTTCGAGATCATCCACCAAGATCAATGACAAATGCCTACAAACTTGATCTCCAGGTAAGTACGATGTATCAAATAGCTTCAATGTCACTGACTTGGCTCCTTTGCTGTAGATGAACCTGATTGAGGACAAATCCTTTTCAAGAGGGAGGGGATGATGTGATCATGGACCGGATCACTAAGGAGAACAAGGAGAGTCTAGATGAGCCACATGAAGCCACATTGCACCAAGCAGCCTGGTGATGATGCTCTAGCCATTTCCTGAAGGTCCCATGACTCGTTCCAGAGTCAAGAAGCTTAAAGAGAATGTTGTTGGATTACTCACTTCACATCCACAACAAGAAAGTCTTGGACAAGGTTCTGATCCGAGGTGTCTTGATCACAATTCAAGCCATCTCTACATCAAGCTGAGTTAGTGTCTAGGCAAGACATGGGGTGCGTGCTCTTTTCCTTGCTTTTGGTTTTGTCCCACGAGGTTTTCCGGAGGAAGGTTTTAACGAGGCCACAACTTTGTCTTCACATCACTTAGGCCCTATCTCGGTCCAAGTCTAGAAAGAAGTTTACATTTTATGTTATTTTTAAGCATATGTTAAAGTTAAACCATAGTTTCCATTTTGCTTATTTCCGAAACCCTAGAGAGCTTGTTCTCGGTTTCTTTTTATTTAAAGGGTTCCTAAACCCTATTGTAACTCATCCAACTTTTTATCAACGAGTATTCCTTTCTCCTTGACGGCTCTCTCTCTAGAAAGTGTGTCGAGTTCTGGTGTGTAATATCCAGAGACCTAAGGGTGTCTAAATTGGTGTGTCATATCCGGGTTTGTTCACCAAGGAGTATCAAGAGATCATCCATCCCTCTTGTGTCACCATTCAATCCACACGCCTTGAAGAACTTGAGTCTCTGATTCGTTCTTGCAAGGATTTATCCATCCCCATCAACCAAAGAGCATCCTAGGGACGCATCACCTTTATCTTAGGTACTAGTGAGGTTCTTCCCTCCTGGAAGACCTTTGGACTAGTAGATAAAGAGTTGCACCCAAGAGAGTTTGACAGAGATTTTGACAGAGTTTTGCCGGAAGTAAGAATAGGTTTTCAGGAGCTTTTAGGCTCTGATAACCATGTGAGAATAGAGAGAATTATGGTGAGAATGAAAGTGTGTGAGAGTCTGGTTGATAGAAAACAAGAGAATGGATGAGAGACATGAGTATGAGGCAGGATTGCCTTGAATGAGAGAATGAGAGATTTTAGTGAAGTTGAGAGTGTTTGTGAGTGTGAGGTCGTGTGCCAGAGAATAAGGGAATTGAGAGAGTATATGAACTAGATAATAGGATATTTGGTGAAGGAGAGAACTTAACTCTCACTTCAGAGAGTATGAGAGATTATGGAGAGTTTAAGAGAGTTTCTGAGTATGAGAGAGTGTATGAGACTTAGAGAGAATATGAGAATGTATGAACAAGAGAGAATAATGAAGGAGGAGGCTCAATTCTCCTTAGGAATTTCGTGGGTACATGTAGGGGCTTTATAGCCAAGTTACTAGACAAACAACAACATAAATCTAACAATAAAACAGTGAAGTAAAATACTATTATGAAATGAAGTTCAGAGCTGTTGAGACAGACTGGTGTGTAGCAGGCTGTGGCATGGGACAGTCTGGCACGTCCAGAGGAAGAGAAAGTGACTGGAGAGAGGGCAATTCAGCTTGTGTGATAGTGACAGGTCCAGCTGCTTCTCCAAAGCACCCCATGTGACTTCATACTTGTCCAAATCAAACCAGAACTGAAAGTATTCCATTCAAACTTGATTCCCTTTACTTCTGGAGGCT
>CAJHQP010009702.1:0-21392 GCA_905132765.1 Moricandia arvensis
GCTAACACTGTTTGTTTGTTAGAATTTCCATGATATGCAGCTCCTCCTAGTGTAAAAGACGTATCCACTTGTGGAATTTGAATTATAAAATCTGATATCCAGTTTAGCGTCAACTGTATCCTTCTAAAACTGCTGGTTCTTTACCATAGTGAATCCCAAAATCTTTGGTATAACGCAAGTAATTGAGTACTCTGTTATACCTTCCAGTGTGTATGACATGGGATACTTGTATATCGACTAAGTACGTTTACTGCATGTGCTAGATCTGGTCTAGTACAATTGGTCAAGTACATGAGACTTCTAATAACTCGTGCATACTCGTTTTGTGAAACTGCTTCACCTGAATTCTTTGTCAAGTGCATTTGAAGATATAACGGAGTTTTTGCCGTATTATTAGAGTAGTTTTTAAATCTCTCTAATATTGTTTGAGCATAATGAGATTGAGTTAAGATAATTCCATTTGAATTTCTTGTGATTTTAACCCCGAGAATAACATCTGCTAATCCCATATCTTTCATTTCAAATTTCCCCTTTGAGCATGTTTTTTGTGTGATTGATAATATCTTTATTGCTTCCAATAATGAGCATATCATCTACATATAGACATAGCAAAACATACACATTTTTGGTAGTTTTCTAGTATATGCATTTATCACATTCGTTAATTTGAAACCATTTGATATCATTACATTGTCAATTTTTTCGTGCCATTGTTTAGGAGCTTGTTTAAGCCAATAAAGTGACTTTACAAGTCGACATACTTTGTATTCCTGTCCAGGAATAACAAAACCCTCGGATTGTTTCATGTAAAAAACTTCTTCTAAATCACAATTTAGGAAGGCGGTTTTTACATCCATTTGATGGATTTCTAGATCTCTTAAAGCTGCGATTGCCTATCATCAGCCTTATTGAGGTTATTCTCGTTACTGGAGAATATGTGTCAAAATAGTCAAGGCCTTCTTTCTGCCGGAATCTTTGAACTACAAGCCTAGCTTTGTGGTAAACGCAGGTGTTTCATCAGGGTTTAGTTTTCGTTTCATTATCCATCTATTCCCTAATGCTTTGCAGCCTTGTGGTAAATCTGTTATATACCAATTGTATAATTTTGCATGATAGAATCAAATTCACTTTTGAAAGCTTCGTTCCAAAACGGAGTGTCTGGTGAGGATATGGCTTCTGCCAAAGTTTTTTGGATCTTTTTGTACTAAAAATGCCATTAATAAATCTTCACCAAAAGATTCTTGCAACATTGCATTTATCATCTCTTTTAGAGTTTGATTTTTGCGTTTAGCAACTCCATTAGATTCTGGTGAATAAGGAGCTGTAGTTTGATGAATTATTCCATGTTCTTTACAAAATGCAATTAAATGGACCATCATACTCGCCTCCTCTGTCGCTTCTAACTATTTTAATAGTTGTTATAAGATGATTTTCGACATCGAGTTTAAATTCTTTGAAATTTTCTAACGTTTCATTCTTTGCTATGTAATAAATATACATAACAATATTTTGTGCAGTCGTTTATGAAGGTCACAAAGTACTTTTTTTCACCTCTAGTTTGTATGTATTTAAGTCACATAAATCTATGTGAATTAAATATAGAGGTTTTTTTAGTTCTTTCAACACGAGGTGATGTCGTTTTTGTGAGCTTAGCATGTACGCATACTTCACATTTTTGTTTACTTGTTTTGCATTTTGGGATTAAATTCTGATTCATTAATCTTTGTATCGATTTGTAGTTTACATGGCCTAATCTTTCATGCCATATATTAAAAGAATCAACCAAATAAGCACCTGGCTCTATCTTATTCATTGAAACTTTTGAAGCTACAATTTTCGAAAGGACTGTCATTACATTCATCTTGACCAGTCCATCCTTAGCATACCCTTTTCCCAAATACATCCCATTCTTCCTAATCACGAGCTTGTCTGCCTCAAGTGTTGTGGCGAATCCATTCTTGCTGAGTAAGGTTCTCGAGACCAGGTTTTTCCTCATGTTAGGCACATGCTTCACATTCTGCAGAGTAACTTCACGTCCAGATGTCATCTTCAGAACCACCTTCCCGCGCCCTTAAATCTTGGAGACTGCAGTGTTCCCCATGAACAACTTCTCTTGAGTCTTGCTTTTTTGGTAGGTACTGAACATCGCCCTATCAGTGCAAATGTGGGTGGTGGAACCAGTGTCATACCACCATTCCTTAGGGTTGTTGCTTTCAACCATGTTGACTTCAGTCACCACTGCAACGAGATATTCTTCGGTGAGATTCGCCTGAGCCTTCTCATCTCTGATCTTGCTGCGACACTCAGCAGTCCTGTGACCAACTTTGTGGCAGTAGTGGCATTTTTCCTTGAATTTCTCCACATTTGCCTTGATCTCAATGCATTTCTTCTTGAAGTTTGGTCCAGAAGCCTTCAAATTTGCAGCTGTTTTGGAAAGCTTTGCAGGAGATCGGGAAATTGCCTTTCCTTTACCTTTCATTTCAGCCACGTTGACACTATGCTCTTTAGCTTGAAGCAGCTTGTCATCATTTCAGTTCCTGGCTTCCATCTGAAGCCTCTGAATGAGATCTTCGAGTCCCATCTTCTTCTTTTTGTGCTTTAGGTAGTTCTTGAATTCTGCATAGCTTGGAGAAAGCTTTTGGATGAAGCTGAGAGTTGTGAATGTCTCACAGATGGACATTCCTTCAGCAACAATTTCATGGCAAATGAGCTGAGACGCTTCCACCTGATCCATGATGGGTTTTGAATCCACCATTTTGAAGTCATGGAATTTTGCAACCACACACTTCTGACATCCAGCGTCCTCACCTATGTACTTCTTGTCCGGTGATCTCCATAGCTCTTTCAACATGGGAATCTCATAGTAGACTTTGTACAATGGGTCAATAAGGCGACCCAAAATATATCCTTTGAAGATGAAGTCGGAATGCAACCAACTCTCAACAGTTGCAAGAGTGTACACATCATCAATCCTGTAAGGGACAAGGGGTTTGTCCTCCTGGGTGAGTTTATCCAGCTTCTTTGTTGTCAGGAAGAACATCACCTTCTTTTGCCACGTTTTGAAGGCATTTGCCATCACACTTGTCTGACATTAATCCTTGAGTGAACAAACTTTGTACAGTCGGAGGAGTTGGAACTACAACCGGAGCACTTGTGGTTCCTTGAATAGGACCCGTTTGATAAAGACCAGCACCGAACATGCTACGGCGCATGGTTTCATCAGCAATATTTCCCACTGGAAGGGTATTTGTCATTGTTGCTGTGATTGTTGTTGTTGTTGCATCAACAGTTGTTATGGTTGCATCACTTTGAGCAGCGTTGAGTGGAGTTTGCATATCAATGGTGGGGTCAATGAGGGTGTTGTTAAGATCCGTCATTTTTCTGTTGAGAAAACATGAAACCGGATTAGACTCCAATCAACAAATAAAATATTATTTCAAATAAATAATAGTTTAAAATAGACTGTCATTTCTGGTGTTTTTTGTAGATCGCTTAAAGCGTTACAAACCACCAAATCATATCGATATAAGTCTGAAAAATGTTTTGCAAACTCGCTTAAAAGCGTTCGGAAAAACCGTTTGTGTAGACTTGTAGATTGTTTCACAACTCACTTTAGAAAGCTATTGTGGAAACATATCTTTTTTATAACTTATTTTTTTTTTATGATTCATGTAACAAAAAATGTTTCGCGATAGAGCTACGAAGCAAAACGCAAACCGTCTTCAGATAAACAAGAAATATTTCGCAGAAGTGCCTAAAGCAAATCGCAAGCACCGTTTCAACATAAAAAAAAGTTTTATAGATCCTTGAAATCGTTTTATAAAAACGTATTAAGATCAATCCGATTAAATCTTATATGTATAGAAGAGACTAAGAGTTAAGACTGTAGAAGCCGAAAAACCGAATCGATACAAACGATATAAATAAAGCGATGATAAGGAAATATTCGATTCAAAAGACGAGATAAAAACTGATATGAAAACGTTTAGAATTAGACCATGGAGTCGAGACGAATCTCTTTCCTGAACTCTTAATATTCGCTCCATAGTGAGACGGACTTGTACGAAATAGAGCCCAAGATACAACCATGATAGACGATCCACTATTCACCCGTGAACGTCCCTAAAGAACTAATAAATGTACGAACACTCTCTAAAACTTATGCTGGAGATTTGCTGGTTTTCGTTGAGAAACAAAAAGTAAGAAATGAAGAAGGAGGAGACGAGTTTATAGAGAAAAGTAGTTGAGCGGTTTTTCGAAACGGTAGCGAAAATCTCTCGAAAATCTTAGGAGTGGTGCGTTGAGAAACTTTTTCCGCAAGATCTCTTTGTTCTGATCCAATTTTGAACAAATAAACTTCTTGTCGTTTTTGGACGAACTACGCGTCGTTCAAAATACAAACGGCATGCTGTTTTTTGGAATTAAAATGACAAAACGTTGGGCTTAACTGGGCCCAAGAAAAACCATATTGGGCCGGGAGCCCTCCACCCACGCCCACGCCTAGCCGACAGGACGGCGGCTGCAGCGCGCACGTGGGGTGTCTCCTCTCTCTGAGTTGTTTATACTGTGCTATCAACGAGTCAGATATATACATCTCAAAATCATCTTTTCTAACCAATGTGGGACAAAACTCAACTTGTGAGTTTCATGTATTTTTATCATTTCAAGATCACAACTTCATCACATCATTTCTCATTCAATTTAAAATCTATTTTTGACATTTCAATATATCAGATTGTAGTAATCGTTACAAGCTTTACAATGATCTATTAACATGATCAAGACGACCACCAGTTTGACCAGAAAAGTCACCGAAAAAGTTGAAAAAATCGCTGTGTCAAAAACTGTTTCCAACATCTAGCACTACCTCTCACCAACCCAATCTCTCTCTCACCTCATCTCTGCTCATATTCTGTTACAGATCGCTCGTCGGTGAAGATGATGATGTAGATTAAATATTTTTATCCCAAAGCTAATTATTTTTTAACCTCAGATTTAACCACGGATTCAGCTGTAGCTTGAGTAAAACTTTCTATTTTGGCTGAGAATCTTTACTACACTTGTATTCTCAATAGATCAGATGACATATTCTCCACAGTTTCCACCTTGTCATCGATCTTATTCATGCCCTTATCAAGCTTCTTGAGGTTCCCTTTGGTGCTTGAGCTAATATAGTTACCTTTTGCATCTCCTTGCATCCTTCTGCAAATTCTTAGCTTCACATCTTTTTATGAAAAACTCATCCACCTTGCTATCATCTGAGCAACCTTGCTCCATTGAACTTCATTATTCTACTCCAATGCTTCTTTGAACCTGTCCAAGCAACCTGCTACGTATCTACTTCGATACAACCTGAAGACTTTTGTGGACGCTTTCTTTTATAGCCACTTAACCGCAGCTCTAACCTCAACCAAATTTAGCCTTCTTACACTTAATCAATGACCAATGAACCATACTTGAAAGAGCTCATTTAACTTTAGCTGTGACATGAAAACACCACCATTCCCAAGCTATTAACCTTCTCAAGTCGTATTCAAGTTGCTTTCCCTTCACTCCAGAGCCTCATGTTTTGCTCAACTTCTCCTTTGAATCTCCTTTTGGCACTTCCCGTAACCCGTAAACTTCTCCCAAACTTGATTTCAATGCTATAACCATGTTGCTTTAATTTGAAGGTAACCAACTATTTTGCCAAGAAATCTGATTGCATGCAATATTAGCATGATACACCTGAGGAGTAAAAAAATTACCATTACCTTAAACCAGGAAGTCTTTGATTCAGAAACAACCTCAACAACCAGTACATAGCCATTGCTTATCCTGATATCTTCATTTAAAATAAACATTGTCAACTTGAACATCACTCTGTACCGTTGTTGTTACCAACAAAATACGCCGCCTAACTCACCCGTTAAGAAGATCTTCGATGCAAAGATATCTGCTCAACCGATGGTCACTACCAGAACTTCAACCATCAAAAATAGTTCGTGACGACTTGTTTATCCCCATCTCAAACTCACGACCTTGCAAATATTCCTAAGACCCTATTGCTGTTGCAATGACCTTTATCTGTCTGCAAACTTGGTTCCTTTGTCGACTCATTTAATCCACCTCGCTTGCATTGAACCTAGAATCAATTACCACTGAATCCCTGCAGAATATCAGAACCATACACTTTTCCATCCTGAACTAATCCCTGAGATATTCCCTTGCAGCTTCTTTCACTCCAAATCTCAAGCTCATAACGTGTTCTGTAACTGTCTCATCCTCACACCACCTGTGACAATCCTCGAGACAATTGTCTTGTAGCAAAAGCTGTACTTCGCTGACCTGCAAACCCCACCAACCCTTGGTCATGTACCTTTTACTTTCTCAAACTTTACCGGAAACTCTCTGTCGATGAGCTCCAAAGATACCATGCCTATGATATTTTAACCTTCGCATGAATGTCTCTGCTATTATCACTAACAACCTCTGACATTCCTTCAAACATTACCGTTGAGACCGCCTCAAAATTCTTTGCTCTTAGTCTCCTTCAGTTTCTACCTCAGATAATTCCACATAATACTTCTTTAGTTCCTTGTCTTCTTAGCTATAGCTTATTCTTGAGTATCTGAACTCTATACAGCTTGATCATTTACTGAAACAGCTTTATAAGAGTGATGATGTGTGTTAGGAAGGAGAAGAAGGATTCAGAGACAGAGCATGAGTAAACAACTAATAAAGAATAAAATCTCGAAGAGTATTAAGAGACTCTATTGGGTTTAGAGTCTTTTTGGAAAGAATAAAAGCTGGAAGAGTGTTAAGAGACTCTAATTGGTTTAGAGTCTTTGCGGTTAAGAGAAAGGGGAATGATCTCATATTCTCTTAATGAGAGAAAATAATCTTTCATACTCTTACTCATTCTCATATACTCCTATCTATTATGATATGCTTCATATGTATGGTGAATGTCCAAAGTGCCTCTCTCTAAAAGACCAATCAAAATCCTTCTCTCCTTATTCCCAAATATGTTTTCTTCTTTTTCTTCAGGGTTCTTTGGTTCTTCTTCTTTTTCTCTCTATCTACTCGTAAAGTCGTCGTCGAGAGAGTTCATTGAGAAATTCAAGCCTAACACATCCCTAGTCAACTTAAGTAAGGCATTCTCTTTGTTTGTCTCTTAAATCGCCGAAAAGCCCATGTTTTGAATCGACCATACACGATTTGGTTGTGATATATATTAGAAGATTTTATATTTGAGTTCAGAATGATATAACTGAGGATTGGAAATAATAGCTAGTCTATCTATTAGGTGTTGAAATGAAGAGGGAATGACCAAAGGAAGCAAGATATTAAGGATCCAAGGCAAGTAGAAGAAAAGTTTCTCCAGAGACTTGAAATGGAAGTTGGTCAGTTCAGACTTGATCCACAAGTAACCAAGTTGACCTAACCTACCTTGCGCGCCAAGAAAGAAGCGAGAAGACTTAAGGGACATTGCTAAGCTTCAGAAAACATAGGCTACTCAGTTTGAATTCAAAAGGAAGGATCTGGTTCGAATTTAGCAAGAAATGTCACATATGGTGCATAAGGACAAGAGGAGACCTGTCACTATCAACCTAAGGAGAATGTGCCTCTCCTCCTATCTCTTTCTACTTCTCCTGGACGAGCAAAACCTTGGTTGTATCTCCTTTGGCATGTTCTCATTCCCTATATAATTATTTGTGTATGTTTCAATGTTTTAGTAATTTTTAATCATTTGTATTACCTATTTGAAGGCTGCTTCATCTCATATAAAAATTACCATAACCAATAGACAAGTTTCTCTCTATCTAAACTCGTGGCTCTCTCTCTCTTGCTTGTGTCTAAACAATATTCACAATGCAAAGAGGTAAGTATTATGGTTTAGAGGCTGCCTTAACTCTCTCTCTCTCTCTCTCTCTCTCTCTCTCTCTCTCTCTCTCTCTCTCTCTCTCTCTCCTCTCTCCTCTCTCTCTCTCTCTCTCTCTCTCTCTCTCTCTCTCTCTCTCTCTTAAGGTAGCCTGATACTTGTCAAACTCACTCTTCTTTATCTACTGTCTTAAACTCTAGCTTACTGATTCTAAGTCCTATTCATCTAAGTACACAAACTCTAAGTGCAGTGCTAATTTTCAAGGATTAAATTCATACTATAGAGATTCTGCTTCATAAAACCAATTTACTGTCTAAGATTCTTGGTTATATAGTAAGTTGTGTATGAGGATTCAATCACAAGTTGGTTGTCCCTTCCTTTAATGGTGTATTCATGTTGTATGGTTGAAGAGGATTCAGTTAAAATTTAACTGAATACTCTCTTGACATGAGACAAACACTCATGAATTCCAACATTGTATGAGAACTTCGTTGCTCTCTCTTTTCATACTAGAAATTCTGCTTCATTAAACCAGTTTATTGTCTAGGATTCTTGAATATATAGTAGGTTGTGTATGAGGATTCAATCACAAGTTGGTTGTCCCTTCCTTTAATGGTGAATTCATGTTGTTGGGTTGAAGAGGATTCAGTTAAAAGTTAACTGAATACTCTCTTGACATGAGACAAACAGTCATGAATTCCAACATTGTATGAGAGCTTTGTTTTCTCTTTTTTTTGGATCAAACTCACCTCTTTTCTCTTTGTTTTTGAATAAATCCTTTTCTCTCTCACTTTTATATAGTGTAAGATTTGGTCAATACTTGTTAGTATATTGAAATCAAGCCTGGGGAGAGAAAGGATTCGAAAATGTTTCACCATTATGCTTTATCCATTGGATAATATATCTCTCTTAATGGAGCATCTCTTTGACCAGTGGACAAACTGTTTTAATCCATTGGTTTCATTGTTGTCTAAGGCACACCAAAACCTTTGTTCATGTGTTATTCTGATGGTTCTCTTATTGCAAGCCCTGGAAAACATCAGTTCATGAGTTATTCCAGTGGCACATGTCTAAGCTCATTGGATTAATTGATTTTCCAATAGTCCATTGTGTTTCAGCTACTAAAGCACACCAAACTCTTGATGAGTATTAGATTCTCCTGGCTTTTAATGCTTCTGCAAAACTCATGAAAACAGAGTAAAACTCTGTCTATTAGAAAATTTGAGCAAATTCTATATACTCTCATTCTCTGGTTACATCATTCTCTACTCTACTTATTCTCTGGTTACTTAAATCTCTGTTTTCACAAAAATTGTTCAGAATCTGCCTAAGGTTGTTAAACTGTCTTGAAGTTAAGCTGTCTTGAAAGAACAATCTTGCTTTGTCCTTAGGAAAATTGGTTGTGTTGTTAGCTAAATGCTTAGTCTTGTTGATTAGGATTCAGAGAGTGTTTCTAGGATATTATCATGAAGATATATGTCCATTTCTTGTTTAAAATGTGTTTTAAAGATTAGACTTGGTGAAAACCCATGATCTGATCTCTTGTTGTCTATTGATGCTTGTTTTAATGTTGGTTTGACAAATTTCCCATGTCGATCAGAGCCTGCACAAGATGCATATTCCTAACCATGGAGATTACCCAGTGGCTTTCAACACTTTGGACACTGATTGTGTCCATTAACTCCCAAAGATGGTTGAGAGGATGAATGGAGCAATGGAGAGATTTCTCAGAAGTGACTTACCTGATGCCAAGAGGATGGACATGAAGTACACTCAAGAGAAAATTCCACAATTCAAGCCAAGAGGCTTGTGGTTTCAAGACATTGGTGATCATCATTGGATCTCATCTTCCAAGCTTGACCACATACTCTCATTCTCAGGTCAAACTTGAGGATGGGTGTTAATATGAGAAGTCAATGTCCATCTTCTTATCCAAGAGAAGTACCTAAAACTATACTTATTCTTGTGTGAATAGGTTTGCCCCTTGAGAATTGATGCAAGTGTGTGTGCATTTTTTGAATCAGGTACTTGGAGCTCACAAGAAGAGTCTGGTCATGGGTCAAACCCTTTGATAATGCCAGGATGTCACAAGAAAGGGGGAGACAAAGAACTAGCCACATGGAGAGTTCCAAGCAGTTTTGAGTGTGAAGCAAAGAAGGCATTGGTTCCTGCTTGCCATTGAAGTAATGCCATGATAAAGGTTTATGAGTTCCTAAACTTGATCATAAAACTCACAAACTCACTGGCCAATCCCTAGGCTGAGTGTAGTTGCGCTCTTTTTCTCTAAGTATGGTTTGTCCCAAGTGGTTTTCCATACTTAGGTTTTAATGAGGCAAGTAGTCTCAGTTCCAAACTTGCCCAAGGATTTCCTATGGTCAAGCTTGAAGGGGAGTATTGAAATGAAGAGGAAATTACCAAAGGAAGCAAAATATTAAGGATTCAAGGCAAGTAGAAGAAAAAGATGCTCCAGAGAGTTGAAATGGAAGTTGGTTCGTTCATACTTGATTCACAAGTAACCAAGTTGATCTAACTTACATTGCAAGGTAAGAAAAGTGGGAAGGCCTAACTCTCTCTCTCTCTCTCTCTCTCTCAAGGCAACCTAATACTTGTCAAACTCACTCTAAACTCTTGTTTATCTATTGTCTTAAAATCTAGCTTATTGATTATAAATCCCATTCATCTAAGTATATAAACTCTTAATGTGGTGTTACTTCTCAAGGATTAGATTCATACTAGAGAGCTTATGCTTCATAAAACCAGTTTACTTTCTAAGATTCTTGGTTATATAGTAAGTTAGATTCTTGGTTATATAGTAAGTTGTGTATGAGGATTCAATCACAAGTTGATTGTCTCTTCCTTTAAATTGTGAGTTCATGTTGTATGGTTGAAGATGATTCAGTTAAAAGTTAACTGAATACTCTCTTGACATGAGACAAACCCTCATAAATTCCAACATTGTATGAGAGCTTTGTTGCTCTTTTTTTGGGATAAAACTCACCTCTTTTCTCTTTGTTTTTGATTAAATCCTTTCTCTCCCACTCTTATATAGTGTCAGCTTGGTCAATATTTGTTAGTATCTTGAAATCAAGCCTGAGGAAGAGAAATGATTCGAAAATGTTTCACCATTATGCTTTATCCATTGGATAATATCTCTCTCTTAATGGAGCATCTCTTTGACCAGTGGATAAACTGTTTTAATCTATTGGATTCATTGTTGTCTAAGGCACACAAAAAATTTGTTCATGTGTTATTATGATGGTTCTCTTATTGCAAGCCCTGAAAAACATCAGTTCATTAGTTATTCCAGTGGCACATGTCTAAGCTCAATGGATAAATTGATTTTCCAATGGTCCACTGTGTTTCAGCTACTAAAGAACCAAACTCTTGATGAGTATTGGATTCTCCTGGCTTTTAATTCTTCCGCCAAAATCATGAAAACAGAGCAAAACTATGTCCATTAGAACATTTGAGCAAATTCTCTATACTCTCATTCTGTGATTCTTTGGTTACATCATTCTCTACTCTCTACTTATTCTCTGGTTACCTAAATCTCTATTTTCACAAAAATGTTTAGAATCTGCCTAAGATTGTTAAACTGTCTTGAAGTTAAGTTTTCTTGAAAGAACAATCTTGCTTCTGTCCTTAGGAAAATTGATTTTGTTGTTGCCTCATTGCTTAGTTTTATTGATTAGAATTCAGAGAGTGTTGTTAGGATATAATCATGAAGATATATGTCCATTGCTTGTTTAAAATGTGTGTTTAAAGATTAGACTTGGTGAAAATCCATGATCTGATCTCTTGAGTTCTAATGATGCTTGTCTTAGTGTTAGTTTGACAGATTTCCCATGTTGACCAGAGCCTCCAAAAGATGCATATTCCTAACCATGGAGATTACCCAGTGGCTTTCAACACTTTGGACACTGATTGTTTCCATTAACTCCCAAGGATGGTTGAGAGGATGAATGGAGAAGTGGAGAGATTTCTCAGAAGTGACATACCTGATGCCAAGAGGGTGGAGAGGAAGTACACTCAAGAGAAAAGGCCACAATTCAAGCCAAGAGGCATGTGGTCTCAAGGCATTGTTGATCATAATTGGTTCGCATCTTCCAAGCTTGACCACATAGTCTCATTCAGAGGTCAAGCTTGAGGAGGTGTGTTAATATGAGAAGTCAATGTCCATCTTCTTATGAAATGGAAGTACCTAAAACTATACTTATTCTTGTGTGAATAGGTTTGCCCCTAAAGAATTGATGCAAGTATGTGTGAATTGTTTGAGTCAGGTACTTGGAGCTCACGAGAAGAGTCTGGTCATGGATCAAACCCTTTGATGATGCCAGGATGTCATAAGAAAGGGGGAGACAAAGAACCAGCCACATGGAGAGTTCCAAACAGTTTTGAGTGTGAAGGAAAGAAGGCATTGGTGCCTGCTTGCCATTGAAGTAAGGCCATGATCCAGGTTTTAGAGTCCCTAAACTTGATCGTAAGACTCACAAAACCACTGGCCAATCCCTTGGCTGAGGATAGTTGCATCTTTTTCTCTAAGTATGGTTTTGTCCCAAATGGTTTTCCATACTTAGGTTTTAATGAGACAAGTACTCTCTGTTCCAAACTTGCCCAAGGATCTCCTATGGTTAAGCTTGAAGGAGAGTGTTGAAATGAAGAGGGAATGACCAAAGGAAGCAAAATATTAAGGATTCAAGGCAAGTAGAAGAAAAGATGCTCCAGAGACTTGAAATGGAAGTTGGTCCGTTCATACTTAATTAACAAGTAACCAAGTTGATCTAACTTATCTTGCAAGGAAAAAAAGAAGTGGGAAGGATTAAGGGACCTAAGCTCCAGAAAACATAGGCTACTCAATTTGAATTCAAAAGGAAGGATCTTGTTTGAATTTAGCAAGAAAAGTCACATGTGGTGCATAAGGACAAGAGCAGACATGTCACTATCAACCTATGGAGACTATGCCTCTCCTCATGTCCCTTTCTACTTCCCTTGGATGAGCTAGACCTGGCTATATCCCCTTTGGCATGTTCTCATTCCCTATATAATTATTTGTTTATGTTTCATTGTTTTAGTAATTGTTTAATCATTTGTATTGCCTATTTAAAGGCTGCCTTCATCTCTTGTAAAACTTACCATAATCAATAGACAAGTTTCTCTCTCTTTATACTCATGGCTCTCTCTCTCTTGATTGTGTCAAAACAATATTCACAATGTAAGGAGTTAAGTATTATGGTTTAGAGACTGCCTTAAGTCTCTCTCTCTCTCTCTCTCTCTCTCTCTCTCTCAAGGCAACCTAATACTTGTCAAATCACTCTAAACTCTAATTTATCTATTGTCTTAAACTCTAGCTTACTGATTCTAAATCACATTCGTCTAAGTACATAAACTCTAAATGTGGTGTTAATTCTCAAGGATTAGATTAATACTAGAGAGCTTCTGCTTCATAAAACCAGTTTACTGTCTAGGATTTTTGGTTATATAGTAAGCTGTGTATGAGGATTCAATCACAAGTTGGTTGTCTCTTCCTTTAAATGGCGAGTTCTTGTTGTATGGTTGAAGAGGATTCCGTTACAATTAACTGAATACTCTCTTGACATGAAACAAATACACATGAATTCCAACATTAGGGAATATGATAATCAAACTGGTGTAAATCATTAGGGTTGATAGAATGTCTGAAAACAAAGCTGATTATTTTGAGTTGAAGAGGAGAAACAGGTAGAAAACCTAGTATAACTATGATCTAAGTTAAATGGAAAACTGTATAACTTGGTTAAATTAGACTGTTATAACTTTGTATAACTAGGTATAACTAGGTATAAGTTGAACCGTAAATATGTGATACTAGATACAACTTTAATGACAAAATGTGTGACTAGGTGAAACTTAGTATAACTTTATAAACATAAAAGTATAACTAGGTATAAGTTAGTATAACTTTAATGGTATAACTGTATAAATATGTTATCTTTAATTGTTTCATTTCTTTTGTACAACTGACAATGGTTTTTTCTTATACAAACATACACTTTGACTATGAAGGATAATATTATAAGACTGGAGATTATTATGAACGGATTCCGAACGATGGTCTTTTGTATGCTATATCCTTTAAGACATCATTATTTGAAGAAATCACTTATTCGTTGTTGAAGAGATGATATGCAGGAAGATGGCAATATATCCGTTTGGTAAGATGCTCAATACGAGTTACATTCCCTTGGTAGTGGAACCTATGAGACAATCATATATTTTGGATGATGAAGATGTGTTTGTATATCTAACGCCAATGGATAAAGAGCAAAGAAAAGTTTTTTTGCATGTAGAGGAGATAAAAAATTGGAAGTACTTCCAATAATCGAGCAACTATCAAGAGCTGGGAAAGAAAGCTCATTTTGTGGGAACTATAGTGAGCCTGGGAGTGAAGTAGAAGGTAATCCGGGTGCACTGTTACAGTCTGGGATTCAGACTATAAAGTTGATGGCACTGAGGTTTGGTTTATCCAGCTATGGTACTAGGGATGGATGGGCGTATGCGATGAGGGTGGGATGGATCCGGGTGTGCGACTGTCCCTGAAACAAAATAAGCAACCTTTTTATGAGTTTTTATGAGTTTATAAATGATTATCAGAAGATAAACTATATGGAGGAATGATAAGAAACAAAGTGACACGATTTTATAGGTTTTTGGTTTAAGATGAAAGGTGATAATCTAAGTGATATGCGATATGAAAACTAAACAAATAGAAGGGATATAAAGATGGATCGATGGATCCTTGTTGCTGAACGTGTGTCTCTCTCAACGAGAACAGTGGGTGGATAGTGAAGTGATGATGGATCGGCTTGTTGGATGTGTATCTCCCCCCAAGCTGAATCGATGGATGGAATGGACTGAAGAATCGTCACAAGTTGGATGATAAGAACTTGATAAGATTCGGCCTCCTTCTAGGCTGGATTCTCACACAGAAATTGAGAGAGAGAGAGAGAGTTTAGGGTTTTCTTTGCTAGGGCAAACTGACTCATATATTTCATAAAGCAAAAAAAGTACAAGGTCCAGTTATAGGGGGTTTATATAGCACCCGATGTGGTTTGCCCTTCTAGGGGTCTTGAAGCAAAAACAACATGAAGTTCAATGCATTAAGGCCTAAACAGCAAGAGGGCTGACTCCTTAGACTCTAAACAAAGGCTAACAATTGCCTTGAATTATTGGACTCGAAATTAAAAAGGACTTAAACAAATTGGTCCATAAGTTCTTATAATCGGAAATGCAAATAAAATAAAAGAACCATAAACCAAAAACAATAAACCGGTTAGAAATCAAAATTGAAATCTTACCTTCTTACCTTTATGGGTATAAGTGGGTTACTCAGAACCAGATTGAATTGGGTTTGGTTCTGGACCGAGATTGCATATGGAGATGATCAGGCCGGTTTCGGTTCTGGGCGAGTGATTTTAATTGAATTGGACCGGTTTGTCGTTGAACCTCTATTGGGAAAGCTTGATCTTGAATCCTTAATTGGACCATCTCTTCAGTCATCAATTGGTCTTTCCCCTCTTGATCTAGGATCTATTGGACAACTTGGAAAATCCAGCTCTTATGGTCTTGGCTCCGTCCGGGTAGTCGGACCATGTCTGATGATGGGAACCTTTACTTGGATGGCTGCATCATTCCCTCCCCCTTGAAAAGGTTCTGGCCTTAGAACGCCATCATCTGCAAGGAAAGGGGACAAGTCAGATACATTTGAATATGGGGAAATCGTAAACTCACCTGGCAGCTCAAGCTTGTAAGCATTGTCATTAATTTTCTCAAGGACCCAGAATGGTCCAGTCCCGCGAGGTGATAGTTTGGACTTCTCTCTTTTGGAACCTCTCAGGTCTCATATGCAGCCACACCAAATCGCCTGGTTTGAACAACACCTCCTTTCTGTTTTTGTCAAGCCGGGCCTTAACCTTGGCCGCCTTAGCTTCAAGTGCCTCGTTGGTCTTTTGGTGCATGTCCGGACCAAACACTGCCTGACTGCACCATCTCGGCTGCGGTACATAGGGCTTGGAAAATCAAGAAGATTCATGCGGAATTTCTGGCAGGAATCCATAAACAACTTAAAAAGGAGAGAGGTTAGTAGCAGAGTGTATAGCATGGTTGTAAGCAAACTCGATAAATGGTAAACATGACAACCAGTTTCTTAAGTTATTACCGACCGTAGCTCTTAATAGTTGAGAGAGAGTACGGTTCACTACCTCTGTTTGGCCGTCGGTCTGGGGGACAAGTGGTCGGAGAAAAAAAGCTTGGTACCAATATTACCCAAATTGTTCTCCAGAAATGGCTGAGGAACTTTGAGTCTCAGTCGGACACAATGGTTCTAGGAACACCATGTAGTCGGGACCACCTCTTTGAAGAATAGATCGGCTGTCTGAGTAGCATCATTGGTCTTGTTGGACGATATGAAATGAGCCATCTTGAGAGAACTTGTCCACCACTACAAAAATGGAGTCCTTGTGCTTATCTTGGGTAACCCCAACACAAAGTTCATAGAAATATCTACCCAAGGGTGGTTAGGAATAGGTAATGGCATATTGAAAACCGTAAGGATGTGACCTTGATTTTGTCTAAAGGCAGACAGTGCATTTGGAGCATAAGGTCTCAACATTTATTTTCATGTTCGGCCAAAAGAAATGGTCGGTGAGGACCACTTAAGGTCTTGCCTTGACCAAAGTGTCCCATGAGGCCGCCACCATGGGCCTCCTGGACCAGCATTCCCTCAGAGAACCTTTGGGAATGCATAATTTATTTTCTTCGAACAGAAATCGTCATGCTGGTAATAAGGACCGAATGCTACTTGTGTGGTGTTCCAGAAAACTTCTTGAAAATTAAGGTTCAGTAGCATAAGAATCCTCAATAAATTAAAAACCCATGATCTTAGCTTCCATGGTAGATATGAGAGTGTATCTCCTAGACAAAGCATCGGCCACCACATTCTCTTTGCCTTTCTTGTACTTAATCACGTAACAGAAAGTCTCCACGAACTCTACCATTTTGCATGTCTCCTGATGTAGGGTTTTATTTCACTTTCAAATTAACCCTATATTCCCACTTTACTCTCTCAAATAAGAGGTTTAGTGTAGTACATAGGGATCAAATCCATAAAGACTCTAAGATTGCACAATAGATTTATTATCTTCGAATTAAGGATAGATGTATTATAACAATAACAATAAAAGCTATCTTTAAGATTGATTTGGCTTGTGAAGATTAATTTAGGGCACTAGACTTAAGGGAAATTCTCAGGTAGGTTTAATAATGCAGATTAATAGATTGCTGGGGTTTTTTAAGTATCATTATGAATTTAAACCTTAGAGTTTAGGAGACCACTATCGCGCCTCTTGGCTGAGCGTCGATCGATAGCAACGTAATGGCGTCGATCGATGCTCATTCTAAACAGTACTAGTTTCATGGTTTAATATATTCTCTAAAATTCTAATTCAACTCTCTTTTGTTACTAGTTATTTAGATTTTCTTAAGATAGATTCCAGGTTATAACCATGCTCTCGCTTGCGCTATAGAACCCTATTTTCTAAGATTGAAGTGATCAAATTCAACTTAGCATTACGTACAACTTAAAAAAAGAACCAAGAAGATTACCCTAACAATTCTATAAAATCACCAATACATTACTACCACTGAATAACCAAAATCTAATGGAGAACTACTCAACCATAGCAATAAAGAACATCATTAAATTATGAAGAAATTGCATATAATAGTGAGTAAAAAGATAAGGATTTCAAGATCTTCTCTGTATGATGATAAGATCTTTCTCTTCAATAGATGTAGCAAGGTGTGCCAACTCTAAAACTCTTGTGTAACTTTGTGGCTGCTTAGTTTCAGAATAATAAGCGTAGGGTTTAACAAAGATACAAAACCCTAATAAATAGTTTAAATTTGGCGAGGGACTTGTCTTGCAATTAATGAGACTTTTGGCTAAAACTTGTAATTTCTTAATCTTTCTTCCAACTTTGTCGTCGTTCGACGCACAATGTGTGGCGTCGATCGATGGTCCATTCATAAATTCGGATCCGACTTTGGGTTTTTGCTGAGCAGTCCCAATTACTCCAAAATAGTCCAAAAGCTCCAATTGCTTCCAATAAGTATATAGACCTGTAAATTCTCTAACACAATGCCAAATGCATATAAAAGACTCTAAATATACTATATATATATATTATAGGTAAAATAGGTAAAATCCATAGTATATCAACTTCCCTAGACTTAACCTTTTGCTTGTCCTCAAGCAAACAAAGCCTGTGTGAGAAGTTTTGAAAAACGAAAACTCACATACTGTCTAAGTATAACTATCACCTTATTTATTGCAACCACATCCTATCAAGCCAATCACAGAGAACTTTATATACCCTATCCTAGTATAGCAACCAAATCCATTCTACCAAAAACTTAGCGAATACTAGTCTGACTCGGCCCCTCTACTGATTTCATTTCTTTGCAATAATAAAGTGCATGCTTTACCTTGGAAGTATCGATCAAGGACACATGGACTCTTAACTCTGCAAGTATCTGAACACATAGGTAGTTTCTCTGCTTCCTTTCCTCTCTCTCTTCTTACTTCTTCTCATTCAATGTCTCCCTTGTTTTGAGGGTATCATTTTTTTTTTTAATTGACTGAGATATTTGGATAGACTTCCATGAATCAAGCCCTAATGGTTTTTTCCACAAGATCCTGTTCACTTCTTTTTGACCTTTATCTCTTTCTAGGATCATATGAATCAAGCTTTAATGGTTGTAGCCACCAAATCCTATTCGACTCCTTTTTAATCTAAAGGGGAGAGAGAGGGGAATCAGAAGCACCCAAACTTTTACCTCCAGACTGCAGAAGGAATCCGATCCAATGTATACCAAATCCCAAAGCAAGAAAATAATATCAGGATTAGTGTTGGAAATCAGCTCGGTTCCTCCAAACTTTCGAAGCAAGTGTGATATAGTGGCATGATGATCCACTTTGGTATCTCTAGTAATATATGCAAATAACCTTCTAAGAATGGTGCTAAAGTGTGGTTAGTCAGTAGTAAATTTCTGATCATAATCCTCTTCTTGACTCAATAAAATTTTTTGAAAAACTTATATAGATATAAATAACACTCAAAAACAATCAAATAACATTAGTAGACCTCCCCAGACTTAAATTACAATCTCCAGTGTAATCCGCCTCGGATTGGTTATGAGAAAAATAAATCATAAGTAAACAATGTTAGAGATACTCGAATATACCAACACTGTTAAGTGTATCGATCGATGGCAGAAGGGTAGCGTCGACCGATGGTAAACCATTAGCGTCGATCGATGATGAACGTGTGGTGCCGATCGATGGGTAATTCGAGCTATCGGGATACCTTCATATGTCGAATAGATAATAAGGTAATAATATAAATAAAGTTAAAAACTGGTTAAGCTATGTTAGAACACCATCGATCGATTGCAACAAGTGGGTGTCGAATCGATGGTATACAGTCAGACTGAATCGTGTGTTGTCTACTCTCCATTCTGATCATCTCTCTCTAGGTTAGTTCTGTTAGACACTCAAAAACATGGTGAAAATAGGATCAAACAGTGATAAATAATTAAGTAGTAACCAATGTAGAAATGCAACAAAATTAACGAAACATAAGTAATAGTCTGAAACGGAGATGAAGTAAAAGAGAAAGGAGTATCGAAAAGACTACTCCTCATCGGACATATCCTGGTCCTGATGCTGCTGCTGCTGTGGTGCTGGAGATGATCGGGCTCGTGTCCTAGGGCGGCTGAAGCAATGGCATCGCGACATGGTCTCTAGCCTGGCCCATATCGCTCAAAGCGCATCCACCATGACCCGCTGGAAGGTACCGTGGTCGTGTAATGGGCAGCTCTGGAATCACGTGAAGGCTGGATGAGGTGGAGGCGGTTGTGCTTGCTCGTCTGCTCCTGCTGCTGCGACCGGGTGCGCTGGGCGGAGACCTCCTCTGGGGCGCATTCTGAGGGGTGCAGTGTGGATCTGGGGCTCAGCTGGATGGAACACGAGGCACTGTGAATCATCAGAGAAGTCTGTCACCTCTCTCAACGGTAATGGGATCATCCTGGGTCCCTCATCATCCAAAAAGGACCAAAAGCGTCCCTCCTTCAGCCATTGGGCCCTCGTCAGGTGACCCTCGTCCATGAAGCGCAGTCCTATCTCTACCGAAGCTCCCTCGAGACTGATGTCAAGAAAGTGGAGATCGGTGTCTGGAGGCTCCCTATCGTCTCCCTCTTCCACTACAAGAAAACTAAGCTTTTACTAGGAAACTTTACTAGGAAAATAGTTCCTCGTAAAATTACTACAAGTTAACTTCGAGTTACGAGGAAACCATTTTTCCTCGTAAAGTTCTCGTAAACTTACGAGAAAAATGTTTCCTCGTAACTCGTAGTAAACTTACGTGGCTCTTACGAAGAAAAAGTCCTTTTCCTCGTAAAATCATAGTATCTCTTTTCCTCGTAAAGTCCTAGTAATAATTTACTACGAAATTAGGAGGAATGGATTTGTTACTACGAAATTAAGAGGAAACTGGATAGAAAATATCGAATTTAAATCAAAAAACGTGTTTTGTACCTACTTTTCCTAGCAATTTCCTAGTAAATTCTCAGATTCGAAAATTTCTATAAATACCACCATATGTGATTCATTTCTATAAATCAAAACGTGTTTGTTGCAGGTGATTATAACGATCCTGAGTATCCCGCATGGTTTCGCGAATTACTTCAAGGTCCAGTTGCAAAGGTCACTACATCGTCGATGTATTTCACCCGAGGCTACACTTTTCATACCTATGACTATGGTAGACACCGGGCGACAAGTAATTATGGAATATGTGTGAAAGGCAAACAGATTTCTACGGGATCTTGCAGGAGATTTATGAAGTTCAATTCTCGGGTATGGGTTTGAAAATGCGTTATCTTCAAGTGTGAGTGGTACGACCCCGTCGTAACAGAGGTGTTCGGATTAACAAGAACGGTGTAGTTGATGTCAACGGTGGACGAAGGTACACCAAATTCTTTTTTTTTTTAATATCCACGTTTCCAGTATTAATTAATTTTTACATATTGATCTTTATTTTCGTAGGTACAACAAGTTCGAGCCTTTCATATGAGCTTCCCAAGCAGGTCAAGTTTGCTTCATTCCATACCCTCGGATTACTACCTCGGGAATAAACTGGTTAGCTGTTATCAAAGTTAACACCTCGAGGACGAATAATCGTTGGAGAAGAACCACCATTACAAGAAGAAAACAACCAATGAGATCGAGGAAGCTGAAGCAGAAATTGATGAGTTCCTACTCATTGATCCGCATAATCGTGAATACGAAGATGTTCCTGATCACTCAACGGACGAAGGTGTAGACGACGAGTTTTTAGAAAATAATGATATTTCAACAGATTACGACAATGTATCCGAATGAATTATGTATGTTTATAGTTTGTTTAATCACAAAAATGAATTTGGATTATAT
>CAJHQP010009703.1:0-21389 GCA_905132765.1 Moricandia arvensis
AATCAAAACATAGTGTACCTTTTATAATTGCAATACTACTGCCACAAACATGGCAATCAATAATCCATGAGTTCCTTTTAAAATGGAAATTTTGATGTTTACCACACTATTGACATTAAAAATAAATTTTTATAAATATCATTTTTTAAGAGAATTATTTTTAAAAAATTAATTAGAATCATAAATTTTACATTCCTAAACCCTATTCCCACCCTACCCAACCTCTCAACTCTAAACTCTAAGTCTTCGATCAATTAACTCAATGGTTATAAATGTATTTTTTCTCTTAAAAATAAGTGTAAAAGTGATTAAGATAAACATGAAAATTGGTAATAGGAAAGTGATATTTTTGACAATTTTCCTTTTAAAAACATAGATTAAAAACAATTAGTTTATTTCTCATTGTAGTAAATCACCATCAATAATCCATGAATTCTTTTGAAACCCTAAGCCTAACCAATGAACTATTCATACATGGCAGAAAAATACAAAGAGATAATGAATAATGCATAATAAAATTAGAAATCATCTCCAAAGGGACATATTTATCTCCTTAAATCTCCAAAACCAATTAGTCCGATCAAAAGAAAAGCTAAACCTAAACAATGACTTAAAAAAAATATATAAAATATATACCAAAACATGTCAGATACAAAATTGAGATTAAACGACAATGAAAATAAAGAAAACCAAAAATTCATTTTTTCTCGTATTGAACGACAAAAAAAACAATATTCAGTAAAACCTGCATAGCTTACTATCTAATTGTTGGATCGGCCTCAAATTGATGTCAATGAAAAGCTAACTCAATTTTTTTTATGTTGTATCAAAATTTAAGATCAATCGCACCATGGAAAGTCTTCCATCCATTGCAAACTTTTGACGCATCTATACAGTTATGCATCTTTATATAATTGCCTTTTTGCACTCAATTCAATATTTTCTGCTCCAAATCAATCTAATACCTGAAAAACTTCTATAAAAGACTAAAACAATCTAACATACACACTTTGAATCAATAAAAGATTCAAAACAAATGTTAGGAATAGACAAAACACCATTCAAATTCATGTCATATATATTCAAATGTTAGTTCGATCAAAGAAAAGCTAAACCTTAAACAATAACTGTAAATAAAAGATATAGATCAAAAATATGTGAGATACGAAATTGAGTTTAAACCAATATTCCTCAAAAACCAAAAATAATAATAATATTCAAATGTTATCATCTATTTACATTTACATATTTGTATAGTATCAGTTGATATAGTCGTGCGTACTCACTTAAGAAACAATCAACTCAAAACAAACAGTTTCACATTTGACATTTGAAGGAATGAAGGAAGATAATCATATAACAAACATTTAAGTCGTCACTTGCTATATCAAACTTCAAATGGATAATTTTTCTTTAGAAATCAAAACATAGTGTACTTTTTATAATTGAAGTATTATTACCATAAACATGGTGCGTTGTGGGAACACGATTTGTTTATTAATCTATTTTAAAGAAAAAGCAACCATTTCAAACTACATTTTCAGATTTCCTAGATTTACAAGACTACTTCAACACCTAAACTCATCTATAAATTCATCTCATTGTCTTATATGTTTCTTACCTCTCAACTAAAACCATACTAAAAACAAACACTTCTCTAATTCCAGGAATCGTTTCACTTAATATATGGCAATGAAGAGTCTCTCCTTTCTTGCAGTTCTATCTCTTCTGGCCTTAACACTTCCATTAGTCATTTCCTCTGACCCAAGCCCCCTTCAAGACTTTTGTGTTGGCGTCAACACCCCAGCAAATGGCGGTATGTACATGACAATCTCCTAGTAGCTTCTCCTTTCATTATATCATTTCTTACTCTCTTTGTTTTTGTTACTATATATTATCAGTTTTGGTGAACGGAAAGTTTTGCAAGGACCCAAAGCTGGCGACGGCGGATGACTTCTTTTTCGCAGGGCTTCACAATGCAAGAGCAGTCACTAATGCGGTCGGTTCAAACGTGACAGCAGTCAATGTTAACAACCTTCCAGGACTAAACACCCTTGGAATCTCTCTTGTCCGTATAGACTATGGAGTGCAAGGGCAGAATCCACCTCATACTCACCCGCGTGCCACCGAGATCCTGGTTCTCCAAGAAGGAACACTTTTGGTAGGCTTTGTCTCATCAAATGGAGACGGAAACCGCCTCTTCACCAAAACACTGAACAAAGGTGATGTGTTTGTGTTTCCAGAAGGACTCATCCATTTCCAATTCAACGTGGGCCGGTCTCCAGCGGTTGCATTCGCTGCTTTGAGCAGCCAAAACCCAGGTGTTATCACTATTGCCAACACCGTGTTTGGGTCTAACCCACCCATAACCCCGAATGTTCTTGCTAGGGCTTTCCAGTTGGATCCTAAGGTTGTCATGGATCTACAGAACAAGTTCTGATTATCATCATGATATAACGTAACATTGTGTGTTTTCAATTTCTTTCGTTTCATGTATTCATCAAAATAAGGATCGTGTATGTGCCGGTTCATTGTAATGTAACGCATTTCATGTATTCGTCTAAATAAGGATCGTGTATTTGCTGGTTCATTGTAATGTAACGCTATGTTTGTTCGATTGCTATTACCTTCAACTTCTTCAATGACCCCAATTTTTATTTATTTCATCAACAATGAATTTTATATGCGTGATACAGTTTTCAAATGAAACAGTTAATTTTGGTTTAGATGATTAATAATTTTTGTCACAAAAATAAACTTTAAGGGAAAAAATGACAAAAATAACTTTTTTGGAGTGGGATTTTGGGGGTAAATATACGTTTATACCCCTTAGGTTAACTAATTAGACTTAGGGTTTAGAGTTATGGGGTGGGGTTTTGGGGGTGAGGTTTAAAATTGAAAAATTAAATAAAAAATATTAATTTTTAAAAAAATAAAAAAGTCTAGTTTGGTCATTTTTGTTTTTGAAGTTTATTTTTGTGACAAAAACTTCAAAATGTGTTATTTGAGAGATTTGCCCTTAATAATATGACATAGTTACAATGAAAAAGAAAATATCGTTAAACAATATAATGTGTTGTGACAAACAAAATTAGAGTTTGATCCGTGCTTTCTAAACGCAGTAATATTTTCTCGGTTAGAATTTTTATTAATTGACATTCTTCACTTGTGGGATAATGTTTCAGTTTCAACGTTTGAACTTCAATGTAACTGGAAATTTTATATTTTAACGTAGCTTTAAAGACAAGAGATTATTTTTTGTTTATCAAAAAATATATTCAGTAAACTTATATTCTTATTTTCCAATGTGCTTATATTTAATTTACAACATGTGCAAATGTTATCGATATAAAAATTTTAAGTGGATAATATTTTGTTGCCAAAGGATATGAAAATTTGTTAGCAAATTCAGAGGAAGATAACTTTTAAAAATCGACCGGAACCATTTGATGCCAAAATTCCAATGAAAATAAAGCCACTACATTCATAATATAAGTTTTTATATGAGGGATTTTATTACCCTTGAATATATGTTAAATAAAGTATATTTTAGTTGAAAAAGCTGAAGAATTTTGAACGTAAACTTATACACATGAGACTATTCATAGCAGAACTCATGTCTTTCTTCTAAAACGCGAGGATTAAAATATATTATTATTATATACAATACATATCAAAATATATATTAGAATCTTCAAAATATTTTACTATACACAAAATATCTTGGTTAATATGGTAATTGTCACACAACCAAAATCTACTATATCTCTGCAGGCACAAATCTAAATAATTAATTGCATTAATTATATTATAATTATTGCTTTTTACATAATAATTTTTTTTACATTCCAATATTTTCCAGTTTCTAATTTTATGGATGTAAGCTTCACAAATTAGATTTTAGGGTGTTTTTAATTAATATTAATGTTGTATGCACAATTATGTTATTGTATAGTTTTTTAAAGAAAAATATTCTATCTCAAAGTAAGCTAGGTTCTAAGTTATGTTTTTGTTATAATAAGATACAAGATTTTGAATCATGCTTTAAAATGCGAGATACTTTGTGTAATGAAATTTTAGAGATGTTAAAATGGATAAATCCAGCATAGTTAAACTTGTCTACTTTAAGATCTATTTCATTTAAACTTAGAATTCTGTTCATATTCATTTTATTTCAATATCTATTAAAGTTGTATATTAGATCAATGAAATTTACTTTGGCTAATTTAGATCTATTTAAACTCATGTAAAAAAAAATTAGTAAAAATTTGAGAAATTACTTAAAATACTCTAAGTTGGCTACCAATTTTAAAAATGCATTAAATAAAAATACTCTAACATTTGGATTTATGGTTTACAGGTTTAGTGAATATTATTTAAGGTTTGGTATCCAATGGTTGATGTTGAGTTAATAAATTTCTATAGATGTTTTATAAATTATTTTAAAATATATACAAATAATTTAGAAAGTTAATTTAATCTTTTTATCATAATTTAAGATACTTACGAAAATGATTATCTTTAGAAACAAATTTAAAAATTAAAATTTCTCTGTCATTTCTCAAATTTCAAAATAGAAACGCCCATAACTTTCAGTAAACAAACATAAAAACGAAACATGAATGGATCACACATCCACACCATTTTCGATGGTACCATACCTTTCTAAACGAAACCGTCATTGCCTCATTGGTTAGTGAGCTAATGAGCTACACAAAAGATTGATTTTCAAAATTGCAAGAATATTGATAGATATGTCACTTGTTCATCAGGTTTGCACACTTTTTTTTCTTCTATTTTTATCATTCATAATATTCATCATAAATTTTGAAAACCTTCTTACTCCAGTAATTTAATAAAAATTCATTGATGGTTATACATTATTAAATCTGAGTTTCAAGTATTTTAACAGGCCAACTATCACATTTGTAGGCAGATAAAACTACTAGTTATAGAATCGTATGTATCATGTTTCTTGTAGTTTATAACATCAATAATTAAGTAACATTGAAAATACTCACAAAAATTTAAAATATTTTTTGAACTATTAAAATTACAACTAAAAAACAATAAACATAATTGATTTACTAAAGTTAACATGTTAGCTTAGTTTATTCTACTGAGAAGGTCATGGTCCAGTGGCTGCCCCAAGTGTTGTGCACCTAGGCATCAAGGATTCCACCCCTTCTTGCCTTCTAAGTGAGGCTTTCTTCTCTCTTGGATTTAAGGATTATCGGATTAGCCTGTTGTGTCTTGTATCGAAAAAAAAAAACTTAATTTAATCCACTATCAATATTCAAATATTCTTTATTCTGATTGACAGTAGTATCAGTTGAATAATTATATATATTAAAAACATAAAATAAATAATGCGTCAAAATTTGATGAGCCCTGTTTTTAGTTGATAGGAGTATGAGATTAGTAAATTAATCTTTTATTTAATCAAATATTCAATCGAAAAACTTCCTTTTTCCACCAAAAGAAAAAGAAAGCTTACTTTTTTATTTAATTAAAGAAAAAAACGCAATAATTCACTAAGCTCATTCATTCCCCAGTATTTGCTCCTCTCTGCTGCGAAAAGGGAAAGGGTAATCGCTCCTTCTAGGTCTCCCTTATATCTCCTTCGTAGATTCTGGGCAACCTCGTTTCGGACTTTCTGGGTTTGCTCAATGTAAGTGAGTTTCGTGATTTTCCTCTTCGATTTGCGCTGAATCTCAGAAGCTTTAAAGCTAGTCTCGTATGGTTGTTACTTGATTTCTCCGTCTCAATTTGGGAGCTAGGTTTTGCTTAATCTTTGATTGACTGGTTCGTGAAGTAGATCTTGGTACAATGTGAGTGATCAGACACGATTGCTTTTTTGATTATCAACTAAGCAGTCCTGTTTGAGTAGATTGATGTGTTCATTGTTGAGATCCCACATCCGAAGTTTTAATTGACCAACGCAAAAACCACTTATCACCAATTGATTTTAAGTTGGACGCTCGTGATAGCTGTGAACTTAACATTCACATGCTCTTTTCGTGGTTGTGATATTTGCAGGTTGCTTCTCTTTAGCCCCTTATAATTGGTGGTGCATGATGATCTCTGAGAAACCATTGGGAGAGGAGTCCATCCGGAAGGATCTGGAGAGTTTAACAGTGTCGAAGCGGCTCGTGAAAAGTGTTAGCCAGAAGTTGAAGAAAAAGAGTTCTAAAACTGAGGTGGAAGATGAAGTAGGAGGAGCCTTGAATTGTCTAAACATTAGTGGTAGAGGTGTTGGTTGCAAAGTTGCTGACACCGGAGATGATTTGGAGGATCCTAGCAATAATAAGAGATGGTCTAGTGCTAGTGAAGGGGGCTTGTGCGGAACCGAAGAAACTAGGTTGGAATGCTTTTCTTATGGAGTCAAAGAGATGTTCTGTAAGAAGAATAACAACAGAAAGTACCTGGAACTTAACAACACAAAGCACCACATATTCCTCCCTGACGATATTCTCGAAATGTGTTTGATGAGGCTTCCTTTGACCAGCCTAATGAACGCACACCTTGTTTGCAAGAAATGGCGGTACATGGCCACCACACAGCGGTTCCTCCAGCTGAGACGTGAAGGCTCCTTTCAGTCCCCATGGTTGTTTCTCTTTGCTGCTGCTAAAGATGGCTGCTCCTCTGGTGATATTCATGGGTATGATGTCTCTCAAGACAAATGGCATAGGGTTGAATCCGATGTGCTTAAAGGGCGGTTTATGTACTCGGTGACGAGCATACATGAGGAGGTTTATATAATCGGAGGACGTTCTGAGGACAGAAACTCTTTCAAGACCCACAGAGGGGTCCTTGTATTCAGCCCTTTAACCAAATCATGGCGTAAAATCAAGTCAATGAGACATGCTAGAACACTTCCCATTGTTGGTGCCACTGATGTTTCTTCAGAACTGTCCACCATACAGAGTCAACAGCATCGCCGCTTTCACCGGTCAAGAGAATCAGATGTTTATGAAGACCCTCACAGATTCTCTGTCAGACGCCAGGCTGATCAAACCGGAACTATTACATCCCACAGATCAACAAGACCAAAGGTCAACAGCTCCAAGAGATTTGTGCTCATTGCAATCGGAGGGTCTGGATTGTTTGATGAGCCACTGGATTCCGGTGAAATATACGACTCAGCAACAAACACTTGGTCGGAAATCCAGAGACTCCCGATGGATTTTGGAGTTGTAACTTGCGGGATCATATGCAATGGAATCTTCTATGCTTACTCTGAGAATGATAGGCTATCAGGTTATGACATAGAGAGAGGCTTCTGGATTGGGATCCAGACATCTCCAATCCCTCCTCGGGTTCATGAGTTCTACCCTAAGCTCATCTCCTGCAACAACCGGTTGTTCATGCTTTCAGTTTCGTGGTGTGATGAAGGAGATGGTCAAATTGGGAGGAGAAACAAGGCCGTGAGAAAGCTGTGGGAGTTGGATCTTGTCTACCTTACATGGACCGAGGTTTCAGTTCACCCAGACGCACCAATGGATTGGAACGCCACGTATGTCTCAGACCAGAACATACTAATGGGAGTTGAAATGTTCAAGATCTTTGGGCAGGTGTTAGGTTTCTTCACTGTCTGCGATGTATCAAGGGAAGAAGTCTCTTGGAGACATGTTTCGAGGAACCACAGGAGTCAGAAACTTAATCGATCTTGTATGAACAAGACCATTGCCTTGCTTCATCTGTGATCTTTTTATTTTTAAATTCACTGTAATATTATCTTTCAGGATTTGTTAAATGATTGTATTGAAAGAAAAGTTAATTTGTGACCGTCCCCTTGTGATTGAAATGTAATGTTCGTATTATTTTACTGATTTTCTTCTAGTTTATGGTACAAAACAGGAACTTATTTAAGATAAAGCTTTGGAATGGTCTCTATTACAAAATTTCATGGACTCGTCTCACTTTTCGAGTATTTTCATATTTTAACATTTAAAAATTCTTTTTGAAGGGTACGAATCAATGAAAAAGTCAGGGAAAGAAAAAAAATGTAGATGAGAAGAGAACCGTCTGAGATGCTCTTTCGTTGAAAATTTCCTTTTCTAGCTAATTATATATATATATATATATATATTTTTTTTTTTGAACACATCTAGCTAATTATATTAGAAGTCAAAACTAAACTTAGATCGTTGATAACTACTCAAAACTCAAAGTTGATTTTCAGTTCTTGGAAAGTTATGATAAGCTCATTTGTGAAAACAACGACTAGCTAGCTGATCTTCCATGCAGCAGAGTTTTCTCTTGCCTCCATGTTCCCAACGACATAATCGAAATTCTTCAAAACGGGAACAAGGAGGCAACAGAAAACTCTGCTGCACTTATAAACAAGAAAAAACATATATCTCTCTATAGGAATATTATTCACTTTTCATAATAACAAAAAATTTCTCTGAGCAAGTAAGAGTAATATCAAGTTAGGTAGTTAATTTCTGTTCATACTTGTTATTTGCCTTGTACTTGCAAATATCTAATTTCTCATATTTAATATCTGATTTGACAACAACGAGTACTTGAAAATGAATCAAGTATGGGACGAATAATGAGCATAAAGCGAATAACGAATATTTGTGCCCGGCCCTAAATTGTATATGCTTCCTTTACATAAGAGTTAGAATTTACATAGAAGATGATATATAATACAAGAAAAAAATAGTATATGACTTAAGTCAAGAGAATGTACAAATATACAACACATAACTGATACATAAATAATCCTTTTTTTAAATTCCGGAACCTAATGAGGAAGATACTGAAATTGCAGTAGAAGAAGTAATGTTCAGAACATCTTTAAATTTGTTCAGATTTGCTTATGAGTTGTATAAGTGCATTTGCTTTTCTTTGAGCTCTGTTTGTTCCCGAACTGGTTATTTCTACAAGATATTCATAGACGCCGAACTGAAGTGCAGCGAGGATAAAAGACGAGTTGTTAGAGCCTAGCTCAAGTAGTACCGAGGCCGCGCATTCTTTATTCTTCGGTGTGCCTTGTCTAATGAAATCCACAAGAGTCTCAATGAAAGATAGTTGTCCAATGGCTTGACGTCCCTCAGGGTGTGAGACAAGAAGCAGTAGAATCGAAAGAGCTTCATCGATCATGCCTAAGTTAGTATCCTTCAGAAGTTGTAGCAACGGTGGGACGATACCAGCATCAATGGCTCTCCCTTTATTAGCTGAGTTAAGGGATAAGTTAAAGAGTGCAGTGAGAGCATCTTTCTTCCCTCTTGATGTCCCATGCTGCAGTAACTCCACCAATGGTGGGATCCCATTTGATAACCCGATTGTAACTTTGTTTTCGTCGAGCATTGACAAGCTAAACAAAGCTGCAGCAGAGTTTTCTCTTGCCTCCCTGTTCCCATTCTGAAGAATTTCGATTATGTTTGGGATGGCTCCTTCATTTGAGATGAGTTTCTTGTTGGTTTCATCGATAGAAAGATTCAGCAAAGTCGTCACCGCGTTCTCTTGGATACCCGAATCAGGGTAAGAAAGAAGTTGAACTAGTAAAGGGATGGCTCCTGCATTAGCTAGTAAAACTCTGTTCTCTGGATTTTCTCTGGCGAGCAAACGCATCTGCTTCACTGATTCTCTTTGTTCTTCTAATTGGCTTGACGATAATGCTTCCACCAGCAAAGATACCTCATCTTTCTGCTCCTCGGAGTCGTTTTCCGAGTGTAAAGACGTTTCCTTCTCTGGAATCTTGAAGTTGTTCTTCTCACACCACTGCGAAATTATATTCTTTAATGCATAGTTGGGGGCAAGGGAGAGATGATCAAGCGTTTGTCCGGTTTTCGGACAAGTCTTATGTCCTGCATCAAACCACTTCTGTATACTCTCCTTTTCATATGTCTACAAAACATATTGTTTACATTAGTTTCAACTTGACAAGTAACTTTAAAAAGGGGTGGGAAAAAAACCAATCCAAGTGAGCCGAACAAATACAAACAAACCGAACTAAACAAACCTAACCGAATTCAAACGGAGCCAAACCGTACACAAAACAAACTAATTTCAGTTGACTTTATTAAAGTTTTCTTAGATCCAAACAATTCAAACTGAACCGAAACCAAATCAGACGCGAGTTTATACTGAAATGCCCACTCCTAATTTTAAACTAAACATAGAAATTACCTGTCCAGTGGCGATAATAACCGGTTCTTGCATTATTTCAAGTGTGATTGGACACAGAAACTCGTGTGGTAGTATTAGGGATGTGGATTTATTGATAACGGGTTCGCAGAGAATGTCGGTAGCGTCAACACCTTGAATCTTCTTGAACTTATTAAGAAGCTGAATGATATGTTGTTTAGTGTCTATGCTCAACCCTCCTTTTTCTTGGATTAGGTTTTGTATGGCTATTGTTTCCGTCTTCAGATCCTCCATTGTTTGTAGCTCAAGCTTATTGGCAAGCCTTTCTATAATAGCGCTATCCGCATTTCGAGGATCTGTTTTCGAAAACACCACCATCATGTCTACTGCTAGCTCTATGTCCTGTGTGTCTGTTCTTCTCCTTGCTCTTTTCAATTGCTTACACAATGAACCAACCTACACAAAATCGTTGCCTTGAGAGTGAAGTTATTAATTAATTATTAATGATTTTGATTTTAACAAGAAAAGTAAAGTGTACCTCATTTTTCACTTCATCAGAAACCCTCAATTCTTCAAAAGGAATCTTAACAAGAACACGATTCAACTTTTCATAAACTGAATGAAATCTCGTCATTATCGATTCACTATCCAATGCCTGTTATCATCATAACTTATAAAGTTATAAATAATTAAAAGAAGCCTTAGAAGAGAGAATTAAATAATCGTTTCTGTCATAACAAAAAAAAGAGAGTTTAATTACCAGATATATTTTGCTACCATTGTTGCAAGTTTCCAACAATTTTCTTGCAGCTAACATAACTTTCCTCAAACGATACAAAAAATGCATACAACTCTCTGGCGACGGGGATTCATCAGAGCTTCTAATCTCATCCATAAACGGAATAAGAATCTTCAGTCTCCTAACGAGGTTGAAGCATTCTTTCTGCTGTGTTCGTCGATAATCGCTGATCTGGTCAAGAAACTCAATAGTGGTTTTAATCTCGCTCACTAAATCATCCTTCATGTCACCCACGCGCTCCTCTTCTTCCTCATGAATGTCTACGGCTTCATCATTGCTGATAGATTGTTCTGCAGTGACGACGACCTCTTCAATGTTTTCTTCATCGACATCCATCACGACCATCAGAGGTTCTCTATTGCCTTCAAATTGATTCCAAAGATGTTGAAGGAGATAGACAAGAGGAAGGAAAGTGTAAGCTTAATTTTCGCTTGTTTCATATTTTTAGAGGGAGAAAAAAATATTGGTTTTTTTTTTGTTTTCACACTCAAAAAAATTGATTTGTCTTTTTTTGAAAAATTGGCTTTTGATTTTCCAGGACACTATTATCCTAAAACAGTGCTCCTCCTCTGGATATAAGGCGATGATACTTTTTATTACTATTTATAGAGTATGTCTTTTTGGTTTTTGAATATAACAAAATCATGATTAAACAAAAATTGTACTATTCGAGCATAGTAAGAAGGAAAAACTATTAGGTATGTGTTTTTATTAATTACCGGTTAATCAGATTTATAGTTGTAATTGTTTTTCTTTGGGGTCGAATAATGCACAAAGCATCACAAAATTTGACTATATAAACTTCTCTACCAAATTTTCAATATAAATTTCGTACACACTTCTTTTTGAGATGAAATATCAAATTGATTGAAAGATAAAAAAATATGGTCATTTACAAGGGGACGAGTGCTATAACTATATGAAGTATACAATGCAACTAGAAAGAGTTTGAGTAAACTAGAAGCCCAGAAGGCAGAAGCGCAAACCATGCCTGAGTAGGTCTTCACGAGTTCTGATCATTGAGACACTGGATACTGATGTCTTGGGTCGGTGACCAGCATTGGCTATTTGAACTCGTGGGAGGGTATCAACCTGTCGTGACTTGATGCACTGATGTCATAAGAGTAGAGTGGAGCTGGTACATATGATTGTGAAATATGTTATGGAGTTTGGGAGGTCCATCCCTCTAGAGAGCTTGATCCCGTCCCAGGAGAATTTGGAATACCAAGGAGATGTCTTGCTGGTTGGAGTGCACCATCTCCGCATTGGGCTGTTGTACTAGGGCTATGATCTCTATGTGTTGCCAATCCTGAATCGTTTATGGCTGTACGGGTCGGCATGTTTGATTGCTTTGTGGGTTATGTGACCGCCGAGCTGTCCTGGAGTAGAGAAGAATCTATAACCCACGGTTGATTGCATAGTTGATCAGAAAGAAAAGAGTGTATTATGTGTTTGAGTAGTTCAATTGGGAAGCGAGGGTGCTTGCCTTGCACTACAGCTTATAACATCATGATCAATAGTTACGGAGATCAGGAAAGATGGGATGATATGAAAAGATCGTTGGGGAATATGAAGAGCCAAGGAGTATTGCCTAGCGTCTTGACACTCATGGACGTTTATGGCAAATCCGGTAGGTTTAATGATGCGATAGGATGCTTGGAGGAGATGAAGTCAGCTGGGCTGAAAGCATCATCAACAATGTACAATGCACAAAGGGTATGTAGTAATATCCGTGAGAGATCCTTAAACGAAACATAGGGCATTTTTGTTTCACAAGCTCAGGTCATAGAGATACAAGACCACATCACAATAGCAAAGGATTTCCTGACATTCTCTCTGTCTGTAAAGATTGAGACTGTACAAATATTATATATACTTTGCAGATCAAATACGTTTGGAATACGCTGAAAATTCTAAACCGAATCTCCTTTAATCAAATCTCAAATCCAAAGAATTATCATGTGACACACCATTCCTAACACTGCAGCACATAAATTAGGAATACAAGTTTTGCAAACCAAAGAAAATTACTAACTTACAAGGGTTAACTGGGTGAGAGACTATCCTCTACTAGTTTCATTGCATGACAGGTATGGGGTTTCTACCATACTTGCTCTTGGCAATTCTAGAACAGAACATGAACATCAGAAGTACCGAGGACAACAAGAAGAGTCTGAAGTAAGTTTTAATCTCCTGCATTCCGACATCGATCACTTCCATATTCTTCCCATATCTGTTCTTCCTTTCCACCAAATAACCGTCCAAATACTCATCTATAGACACCCATTTTTCTGCAGCCTTGGTACTGTTTTGGTCTAAATGAAACGGTCCCAGTTTGAAAATTGTGAAGAAGGCAGCAGACCAGTCGTTGAGAAGTCTCTGAGTAACAGCAGCATGCAAATTTGTTAGTTTGTGGTATATAATAATATCAATACTGGGAGTAAACAATCATGTTACAATTGAACACAATAGTACCGTGAAACTGGGTAGATCAACAGGATTGAACATTTTAAAGCAATCTCTTGAAGAAGTCTGGTTGTCCCCATATATCTGATACCGATAGTAACAGTTATAAAACAGGTTTCTATGAAAGTGTAGAGAGCAGAGATGTATTCTGGCATACAAACCTCGAAAGTGAAAGCCATTGGTGTCTTTACAACATCATAGATATAATCTGTAGCTGTACCATGTGCCAGGTACCTAGAGTCAAGAAAAAATATCAAAACAAGTAAATAGACATCTTGAATGGGATATCATAACTTTGAAACGAGTCTCAAACAACACTAAATATTCATTAGAGCTTAAGAGACAAACCCAACAGAGCCTCCGCCAGATCCAATCATGCATCGGTTTTGGCAATGAAGTTTATTCACTTGTTCAAGTAAGGACCTCATCTTCTGCGAAGGCAATCCTTCTGGGGTTGTGTTTTTGTGGTCATATGGCATAAATAGAGCCTGAAAAAACATGAGGAATCAGACTCAGACTAAGATGTTTTTGTTATACACGTTTACTCATAAATTCTAGTAACACTAAGGAGAAAACACCACCTCCATTCCAGAATGAACGTTTATCCATATGTGGGGATCAAATGATATAGCTAGCTTCCGCATTATTTGAGTTTCAGGCTCACTAAACGGAGCAGTTCCAGGATTCTCTTCATATGGATCATAGTCCTGGAATAAAAAGGACCAAAGTTGCTGCATCACGCATTATTAACAAGGGATCTTGAAGGAAACGGAATGAAGAAAGTACTTTTTCTTTCTTGCCCCAGTCAACACCCCAATTTCGGTTCAAGTCAACTCCTCTTCCTGTGGTTTACAGATTTTAAGAATAAAGAAGAAATTCTAAACAAACACATTCATGACCATATGTCCAAGAGACAAAACCATGGTTACCATTTCTGCGTTCACAAAGATCTCCAGCTTCAACACGTTTACGCCCATTAAAGTTTTCCATAGGAACCAGCTTTGGAAAGAAAGAATCTTGTCAGTTACTGAATCTATCAAGAGATGAAGTGAGATTGTGCTTATGAGCCAAGCTTTACCTTAATGACTAGCTTGGTGTTGTTCAGGGTTGCTCCATTCTTGTTTGGTAAGAACTGTTCTTCACTCAGAATGGACAAAATCCGAAAGGCAAGTTCAGAGGTGATAAGCTCTCTCCCATGCTGCCCAAAAGTCTGGAAGAAAAATTTATCATCTGTCACGAAAACATGTATTACCCAAATTATGAAAAAAAAAACTTCCACCTGTAGAAAGTAAACCTCAGATGACTACATTTTAACATTCCTGTAAAGGGAACTTACAAGAAGGATTCTAAAGTTTGATCTATCATCACTCTGTCTTCCACCCCGACAGTAAGTAACCACGTTGAGCTCGGCATTGTAGCCCTTGTTTCCAGATTTAATCGTCTCAATCTATGAAACAAAATGGTTTTTAGGCACAAAAAAGTAACACAAAAGAGGATCAAAATGGCACTAACCGAAAGCTTATCTGGATGCCGATGTACCAAAGAATGTATTTCATCCATTAAATCATCACTGCAGTGGAAACAGGAGTTGATCAAACAACTAAAAGGAGCAGAAACCCGAAAAAAATTGAGTATAGCTAAACACTTGAAGAAGCAAACCAAAATACTAAGAGCAGATTTACTTAGCATATATACACAAGTGAATGGGATCAAAGTTACAGGTCGGCCGGGTCCTGAGCATAGCTAAGTGAAACATTGATCTATAATCCCAAAATTTTTGAAAAATATTACATAAATATGGGTTCCAAATTTGTTAAAAAAGGAAAATTATTAAAAATTTCACTAAATCATCTACAGTCCCCAAGATTTCAGTGTCCTGTTTTGACTAATATGGTGCTTAGGAAGCCATTTAGAACACTAGGACAAATCCTGAACAGTGTCTTGTTCTTGATGATGATTGAGTAATAAAGGGCCTTGGATTCCTTATCATATGACCTAAAACCAAAATCTATTCTAAAACCTAACTAACTAGAAGAAAAAAGCAATTCACCTGGAGTGGTAGAGATCCCAGTTGATTGGAGTAACGGAAGGGTTAGTTCCGGCGAGAACGAGCAATAGCAGTGATTGGAGGAAGGATAAGATGGCGTAACATAATAGAGGAGGTTGCAGACGCATGGCCGCTTCGTCGACAGAGAAGAAGGGAAGAGAGAATCGGTGGGAAGAAACGAACCAGTTTTGCTTCGTTCATGTCATCTCACTGTGTGAAACAAAAGAAACACAGAAATGGATCTAAATCAGTCGGAGATGTCAGAGATCTGCTTCTGTCTTTCTCTTTGCCCTTTTTTTTTCTTTTTAATCTTACTTTTCTTCGCCAATCAAACGACCATAAAAAAAAAACTTGGAATTCTCTATAGTATGTGGAAATGGCACAATCCGTTTACAACATCATTTTTCAATAAAAAAATATTACACATATATTTGATCAAAAAAAAAAATATCACTAATTTTTTTTTAACTCGATTTCGTATGATTAAAAAGGAGAATTTGCACTACATAACGTAAAAACAATTACGAAAATGAACTAAGGGTAAAAAATTAGTGCTAGGATTCTCAGGCGACATAAATAACTTGATTTGGGAATATATATCGGGGGCGATTGGTTCGAGTGTAATGTATAAATTTTACTATAAAATTTAGTTTGTAGAATTTTTTGATGTAGATGTAATTAATTTAATTATAGAAATTAAATGAAAAAAATATATAAAAATGAAAGATATTTCTACAGCAATATATTTTTGTTTTAGAAAAAAAATTTTACAACCATTTTTTTATTTTTTTAGCTTTAGTTTTAAAATAACTAGGAAAAGAACCCGTGCGATATCGCACGAGAACTCATTTAAAAAAAGTATGTTATATTAGATACTGTAATAATATTATATCAATTTATGTTGATGTGTTCTTTTTCATTTATAATAGTATCTTGAATTTTTAAAAGAATTCTCACAAAACACCAACATTTATTATATTAACGTAATAATTAAATAAATAAAATAAACTGATAAATTATTGATTTTTTTTAATCATTAGTAGCTTTAATTGAAAATTTAAATAATATTAAGATAAAGTGTTATTAAAATATAAACACTCTAGAATTTTATCAGGTTTTCAATCACAAGTTTTAAACTTATGTTAAAATACAATAATAGCAAATAGAACTCTTCATGTTTATATGTGTTTCTTCAAAAGTTATTAAAAAACATTTAAGAGTGAATATCTTTATTTTCTAGTTTATTTGTGATTTTCAGATTGTGATTTGTCAGTGACCACAACTTTTTTTATAGATGACGAAAAATTACAATGGTTAATAACCAAAGATTATAATGACTGAAATCAAATATTGCAATAGTTGATAATCAAATATTACAATGGTTAGATAATGATTTTAATAACTAACACCAAAAACTATAATGGTTTGTCACCAAATACTAAATCAACAACAATTTCAATGATTCATCACCAAATATGATATTGGTTCTTTACTAATAATTATATTTACCAACACCAAACTCATTTCATCTAAACGATGATGTCAATAAAAACTAAATCTAGCGGTGAAGTTTATTCTTAATCTTTAATCTAATAGCTAAGATTTTATTTAGAATTTTGATTATGATATCATAGTTTCATAAGCAAAAAAAGTGTTTATTCTTGGACAAGTTATAATTTTTTCAAAAACTTAACCATTAAACTCCTTCATCATTTTTTCATAATAGAATATATTTTCAAAAGTTTAATCATTAACTTTTTTATAATATAGATTTTTTTATAAAGTCATCATAAAATATCATGTTTATTCATCAAAGACTTGTATCTTTTAAGAAAATTAATCACTGAACCTTTTTATTAAATTTTGTTATGGTAAAACAAATTTGTATATTTTTTATAAGATTAGTTATTGAACCAGATAGGTACGAATGATCAAAAAGATGCAAATGTATCGTCATCAAAGAGGTACGGACATATCACGACCAAATAAGTGTGAACGGATTGTCACCAAATGGGTGCGAAAAGGTCATCACCGAAGAGGTGCAAACGAGTCGTTAACCAAAAGGTTGGGAATGGATTATAACCTAAGGAGTGAAAACATGGTGTGACCGAAGAGGTGCAAACATTTGGTGGTCAGAGAGGTTTAAACATTTCATGGTCGAAGAGGTGCGAATATTTTGTGGCCGAAGAGGTGCGAACATTTTGTGTTCGAAGGGGTGCAAACATTTCTTGTCCGAAGGGGTGCAAACAATTCATGTCCGAAGCGGTGCGAACATTTTGTGTCCGAAGGGGTGCACATTTCGTCTCTGAAGGGGTGCGAACGTGTCGTGTCCGAATAGGTGCGAACGTGTCGTGTCCGAAGGGGTGCGAATGTGTCGTGTTCGAAGGGGTGTGAACGTTCTGTTTCATAAGGGATGTGAATGTGTTGTATCCAAAAAGGTGTGAATGTGATATGAATGAAGAGGTACGGAAGGAATAAGTTTGTGGGAGCGAAAGAATGAGATAATTGACCACAATTAAAGAGAGGAGAGTGTTTGTAACTATATAATACGAAACATCGATTTGATTAGGCCTAAACATTGATTTAATTAGGCCTAAACATGTGTCATCTTAGAGTTCTCAGATATATTGGATAACCAAGATTCTTGTTCTATATAACCTTCAATGAACTTCTAATGAGGTTGTTACCTCTTCCCATGTTATTACAACTATCGTAGTTGGTCTTAGATATGAAATTGACTTCATTTAAAATTTTCTTAGGAATAAGAATCTGAATTAAAATAAAAAATCGTGTCATTTCATTATAATGTGATTAATTTTTAAAAGCTGTCAAATTATGAAATGATGTATGTGTCTATATTATGTGTCTTTTCAACATGCAACTATTGAAAATGATTGTGAAAATATGTAAACATATGTTTTTTCATGTCAAATAGACCATCTAAAAATAACTTAAGATTTAAAAGTCATGCATATTCTTATAGATCTTTAAAACTATAAATACTTCATTTTATAAGTATTTCATTGTAACTTTTTTGAAAATTATAAATTAGAAGTGAATCAGTGTTTCTCCTTGTTGTACTCATTGCTTTAATGCAAGAGTCTTTCCTTGTTACCACTTATATTTTTTGATTAGTGAAAATTTTACTTTGAAAAAAATAGACATTATAAATTTTCAAAGATCTACATGAATAGTCACATCTTTTTAATTAATAAGTAATTATTTTAAAATGGCATCTTATAATATATTTTGAATAGATACATCATTTCAAAAAAAAACATTTATGAATAATCACATCTTTTTAAATTATAGATAGTTATTTTTAAAGTTGTATTTCTTATTTTATTTACATGAAAATTGTATTTATTAGTTTTTGAAGTGAAAAGATATAACTCTTAAACTTAATATTTCAGTTTTTTGTATGAAAAGTCATAACTTTTAGTAGTAAAAAGATACAACTTTTTGTGAAGAGACACATCATTTCAACATTAATTGGATGCGAAGTGATGCAAATATTTTGTGTCTGTATGAGTGCGAACATTTCGTGTCCAAAAGAGTACGGACATTTCGTGTCCGATGAGGTACAAATTATAAAACACAAACACACACATACACACACATATATATATATATGTATATTTGAAAAGACATAAGCAATAGATGCAAGTTTTCATACCAAAAATTATAAGAAGTACATATAAATTAAAAGATCCAACTCTTTCGACAAATATAATACATTTTTTATAAAAAAACACAATTTTTAATATTGGTAAAATACAATTTTTTAAAGTAATAATTTCAGTTTTTTTTTTATAAAAAGATACAATTTTATGTGAGTGATTATGAGTAAAATTAAAATTAAAAGACAACTCTTACAACAAATATTATTCAGTTTTTTTATGAAAAAAAAAACACAATTTATAATAGTGAAAAGACACAAATCTTAAAATTAGTATTTTCAGTTTTTATGTAAAGACACAACCCTTCAACATTTTTTTCAACACACAGTTTGAAGTTATAGGCAATTCTATTATCAGTTCCGCTGGCCATACATGAAAAACAAACAAGCATAATGAGGAAAATAAATAGAAATAACGAAAATTGAGTAGACAAACATTGTAATTAAGTGCATGACAAACATTTGGAGAATTAGTACCAAAATCATAAACGAAAGAAGTTGGAATCAATAAATAATCTGATGAGAATGGAGAAAAGCAGCGACATGTGGATTGTTTGTCGGCCAAAAAACGCAATTTATTCCATCTTCCCACAAATTACTAACCACTCAAAAATTAATAGTTTGAGAACGCAATTTATAGAGTTGAAAAGACACAAGTGGAAAAGATGCAATTGTTCAAGTAAAAGTGGTAATGAACTAAAAATATAAAATACAGAGACTTCCCATTAAACTTTCCCAAAAGTACAAAATACATCGGTTTGTGAATGTTTCTAAACATTTCCAATGAACTTTTGTCTTTCCACTATAATCTTGTTATATTATCAAAAATTTAATGAAGATTTGAGTTGCCGAAAACTTTTGCCGGAATGTGTTACTGTTTTGTAGTATGGATGTTTAGATAATGGTTGCAACAGTTACCTTAAAAAATTACAATGACTCATTACCAAAATTATACAATCACCGACAATTACAATGTTTCATAACTACGTATTGCAATGGTTCATTAACAGCAGTTACAATGTTTTAATGTATCTTCAAAACATTTCTTTATGAAATGATGCATGTTTAGGCTGAAAACACACATAATTTTGAAAAATTGAAGCTTTAGATATATTTTTAAAAATAAATAAATTTTAAAAGACACATTCTTTATAAATTAAAAGGTACCTAAATTATTATGAACAAAAAGATACAATAAAAAAACATGAATAAAATTATAATGAAAAGACACATCCTTTAAAAATAATTAAGATTGCAATTAGTAATAAAAAGAAAATTTTAAAGTGAAAAGACGCAACTTTTATAAACTAAAAGGTATCAAAATTATTAAAAACAAAAAAATACAATAAAGAGACATGAATAAAATTATAGTGAAAAGACACATCCCTTAGAATTAATCAGGATTGCTATTATTAATAGATTTAAATCATGATTGGTGATTTATTTGCTTGTAGATAAAAATTAAAACTAAAACATCTACTTACAACCCAATCAATCACCAACATTATCTCGAATACCGAATCCAAAAAGGCTGAAGGATGAAAAACTCATTCATTGGTTTTATGTCTACACATTAGGGTATGCATGATAAAATCATAAATGACTTGAGAAATGAAAAATTCTTATTTAATTTTGATGATGAAGAGTATTTACAATCTATACTGAAGTTGGGTCATCTCCATTACAACTTCTTCGTGTTTGTTCTTGCTCGCTGGGAGCCAATTTTTTATGAATACTACCCTTGGGCTGTTCCCTTTTGGATCCAGCTAACCGGGATGCCGTCACACCTATGTGCTGACAAAAATCTGCACAATAGTAGCGATAAACTAGGAGTGATTCAAGTGGTTGATGCCAGGAAGATAGATTACTCATCGACATGGACAGTCTGAAGCCTTTATAATTCTCAAGGAAGTTTGGGTCAGAGGAAGGGAATGAGATTACTATCCAGGTCAAATATGACTGCCTCTTCAAACATTGTTCATATTTATCACACATGACATAACCACTTGCGAGAGAAAGGCAGCTAAACTTTTAGTCGTGAAGAAAAAACGAACTGTTTTCTAGAGTAGAGATTGGAATAAAACAAACTTTAAAGTCTGAGTCATTGCTCCGAGAGGAAAAGATAAGGAACGATCATGATATCAAATCTCGTTAAACAATTTGAAGTATGGATAAAAAGGTGGAAGATGGAGGCTATCACTATGAACGGTTTGATCATAGCTCTCAAGTTCACAGGAGTTCTCACTCATAGAGAGACTCTGCTTTTCAAGCTCACGTGAACAAAATTCTCTCAAGCC